>JAUBOC010000043.1:5880067-5890549 GCA_032275365.1 Anablepsoides cearensis | reverse complement strand
GAGCGCAGAGCACCCCCCCGCCCCACACACACACACACACACACCCACACACACACACACACACACACACACACACACACACACACACACATTAAGCCTCTTTGGTAGCTCAGATGACCCCCCCTCCTTCTCCCTCCCTCCATTTTCTCAGCCTTACGAGCAGGAGCGCTGCTGCTGCTGCCGCCGCTCTTTGGCAGGAAGCCACGTCTGTTTGTCAATTATGCCATAAATATATACAAGGCAGAGGAAGCCTTTATGGTGTCCCTGCTCAAGGCCGGGGATGTGTCATGACATCATCATGCCTCAGATGATTGGTGGGAGCTCAGGTTGTATTTCATGCTCTGCCACTTTAGTGGAGAATACGGTTGTAATTAAAAGATATGGGAGCACGCGTGGCTGCTTGTTCCTAATTGGCAGCATAAGAACCAGCGGTGGCACACAAAATAACACAGCAATGAGACATATTGTCTGGTTAAAGTGTTTTGAGACAAAAGGATGTCATTCACTCTTTGTCTCTTAACGTTTTAATTGAAAGTATTTCTGACTCACATATTTACTCAGTCTTCCCACTGTTTGTATTTTAAGCTTTTAACTGTGATTTAAATGTTCAGAGTTACATTATTTTGTCTCTGCTTTGATTTCCCTGACAGAGGTCTACATCTGGACTTCCCCCACTCTCCCTTCAGTGCCATCTACGGGGTGCCTATAAACAGTCCAGGAACCCTTTATCCCACTGACCTGCCCCCTCCGTATGAGTCTGTGGTGGGTCAGACCCCTGCCAGCCAGGTGAGAAAGAGAAATCTCCACCATTAAAGCAAAAAGTGTCTTGGTTGAGTTTCTTGTTTGTTTTCTTGCGCTCACACTATTGAGATCTTTTTTACTTCCATACGTTATCTCGTTCCACAATTTTTGTGTTATTTTAACCATTCATATATCAAAACATTCAGCTCCTTCAGGACATTCCTGCTATGACTTTTGATATTTCAGCTATTTATACTTTTTTTTTAAGCTATTTTACTTTTTCAGCCACATTTTTTCTCATTGAAAATGAATGGAGCTGTTTTCAACATCCTTAATATCCTTTGAAATGTTACAGTACCTTACACCAGTGGTTCCCAACCTTTTTAGACTTGTGTACCCCTGAGCCATTTTGTCATATGTACCCCCTCTGTCAACTGTAATGATAATTCTCCATAACTATAATGTAAAACAGCTGATTATTAAATGAAAAATTATTTATTTAACCCCCTAGAACATTTAGTTCTCAGGCCTTTTATTCTTTTCAACTCAAATTAAACATAAAAATAAATGTGTTGCCTTGAAAGTGAATAAGTAATTAATTAAATAACCCATGTAATGGCGGGTGCAGGAAGCAGCAGCATCCAAAATACATCAAATACCCCAAATGAGCAAATTCTGTAAGATTCTGTGTTTTATACTGGATTCCATTTTGTGTCAATTTCTTGATTCTGTTTGCATGTTCCACATAGCAGAAGTCATAGGGCCCTACATATCTCAGTCCCGTTTTTATTTATCTTTTTACACACCTGGAAAAAATTTTCCACGTACCCCCTGTAATATGCTCAAATACCCGTAGGGGTACACATACCCCTCTTTGGGAATCACTGCCTTACATCTTTAGTTATAACACTGCTTTTTTTTACTTTCTTGTGTTGATTTTAGCTTCTTTTTTGGTAATTTTAGCTGTTTAATGCTATTTCAGCTATAATTCTGCTTATTTCTGCTATTCTGCAAATTTCTGCTATTTTGTGCTTCTTTTTCTGCTATTTCTGCTTCTTACAGTTGCTTTCTGTTATATTCAACTACTTGCTGCAATTTTAGCTAATGTTAAGTTAACAATTTGGTGGCTATTTCAGCAAAGAATTTTCAGCTAAATTTTAACTGTTTTATGTATGGGATGTTTAGGCTATTTTGCAACAAATTGTCAATATCTTTGTGCTTTTATGCATTTTTTCTGCTTATTAGACTTTTTATACACCTTTCATCATTTGGGTGCTATTTTCAACTGGTGTCTGCTAACTTTAGCTCATTTTCATGCTAATTTTAGCTTTTTTCTCTTTTCAGCTATTAATTTGCTAAGTTCAACTTTTTTATCCTCCTTTCAGATTTTCAAATTGAACAAACTGTTTTGCTATTAAACATTTTCAGCTCCATTTCAGCACCTTTCAGCTGAAGTTTTCATCAGTAAGCATTCTCACTAGCATTTTCGCAGGAAATGCAATTTCTCTAGTTATATTTATATTTCCCTGTTGTTGACTCTATAGGATATTGTAATTTCAGTTTATTCATTAGTATTTCTGTATATTTTTTATATTTGCCAGTGTTTTCTGTTGACTGTTGAACACCTTTTTTCCAATTTCAACCTGCCTGCTGTAATTTTGTATGCACACCTGGGTCCAACCAAATCAATTTAAACTATTGCTTTAAAGGTTTTTTTGTTGCTTTAAACTGGTATATTTAATTTATGAAATAATTGTATGTTTCATGTGAGTTTACCACCTTGATTTTCATGCTGAGGTGATTAGAGCTTCGGTCTTTGTTGCACCATTGTATAAAATTAATTAGTGCGCAACTAAATCCTTTTATCTTCTATTAAAGTGTTATTGTAATTTAATACCTGAGGCTTTTAATCCGCTCTTCCATTATACATGCTAATTTGGTAAATTAATATTTATTTTGGTCTTTTTTTAATTAATAAAGAAATGTGTTTACCTAAAGTAGGTTGGCAGCAGATTCTGTGAAGAAGTAATGGAGGCAGGAGTTGAACGAATGATTATGTGTGAGGAAAATTTAAAAAGGGAAATAAATAAATGTATTTCAGGGTGATATTCCCTCATCTGACATCACAAATATGGCTGCATATTTTGCAGAATGATTTTAACTAAAGTTTTGTTTTTGGGTTTTTGAGCTAGTTAGGTTTGAATATTACTTATTAGGTCTGATAGAGCCCCCTACAGACCACCCAGGTGTCCTACAAATAAAGGCCCACACAGCTTTTTATGCAACGCTTTGCAGGACCTATAAAACATTTACAATCATGCAACAGTTGTGAGTTATTTTATCATTTTAATAACCGTGTGATATTCACAGGTGACCACCAGCATCGAACAGCAGGCCACTGAGTCCAGTCTGTGTGAGAGAAACACCACTGCAGGGCTCAGCACGCAGGGTAAGAGCTCTTCAAAACACACGACTAACAGAGTCTTTCAATTTTATTAACCTGCTGCCTTTTAGAACAGATGCTGAGACAAAGTTAGAGCCTTTTTGGTTCAATACAATTATTATGAGATACCTTCTGTGATGTTTTAGCAGTTATATGTGAAGGACTTTCAGCTACACCAAGTTTTAGCTCCATTTCCTTTAAAAATCACTGAGGTGAAGTGATTTTTATTTATGTTAAAGTTGATTATTTTCAGCAGCCATCTTGAAGTGAGCCAGTTGTAGACGTACAGCCAATAACTGCTTCCTGAGAGGTTCTTTCAAACCTTTTTAACAGTGATGGGCAGCACTAATCTAAAAACTTGTTCCACTAGCCCTAAAGCACTAACTCAAATATTTAATTCTAAAGCACTAACGCACTGAACGTTTTAGCAAAAGCTAATTCTAAAGCACTAATAACCCAGTTGATCCATGAACATTCTTCCACAGACAACATGAGTCACATGTTGCTCTTTTAAGGCTTATCATTGACAGTCCTCAGCTGTATTTGGGTTCATATATTGTCACCTGGTGGATAATTGACACATATGAACAAAATGTGAGACAGTTTCCAGCCTCAGCTGTTAACATTGAAGTTGATCAATAACATTTATAGACCTCAGTTAGTGCTTCGAAATTTTGCCTTTAAATCTAGTAAGTGCTAATCCACTAATACATTTTAAAATTAGCAAAAGCCCTAAAGCACTAATCAGGAAATTAGTTCCCCTATTAGTGTTTTAGTGCTTTAGGGGAACTGTGCCCACCACTGCTTTTTAAGGATTTGTTTTGCTAACAATCCTGTCATTAATGCAAAGGTTTCAAGCATCAATAATGCATTATAATGTTTGGGACAATGCTCAGCTACTACCACAGTCAAATTTAGCTCAGTGTTTGTAAAACTGGTTTAGTTTTGAACATTTTAAAAGTTATCAGCTGTGGTGATTGTCAGGAGTTAAACTGAATCCAAATGTTAATCCGTTGTAAATATGTTGTCTATTTTCTGAGGGTTTTGTTAAAAGTCATTCAGGGATTCGTGAGATATTTTGCTAACAGCCAAAGAGCAGGTTCACAGATGCAGGCAGTGAAGATGATGATGCTAACAGCCCCTGTTTGTTTTCCAGCCTCAGTGGACAGCGCGTCCCTGATGGTGTCAGAGGTGGTGGATCAGGACCAGACCTGCTCCTCGGAGGATCTGTGCTCCCTGGAGGTCCAGGGTTCTGACTCCTCTCCGTTCGGCACGATGCAGACGGCCCCCACCGACGGGAGCTGCACCAGCCTGGAGCTCTACACCCGCGTCTCCTCTCGCTCCCTGCGTGGTGTGCCCAGCGCTGACGCTCGCCCCAGCGACACGGGTTACAGCGAGTCCTCACACACCCAGGACTCGCTGGAGCGCTCGCCGGACTGGTCCTCGGAGAACTTTAGCAATCTGGACCAGGAAGACTCAGCAGAGAACACACATCCGTGTGAGGAGCTCAGGGCGGCCATGCACATCTGTGACGAGCTGGCCTCGGCCAAGCATTTACCGGAGGAGCCGCCAAAGGCGCCGACACATTCTCTTATCAAAGCGCGGATGATGAGCAGGAAGCTCACCCTCCCTGTCACCATCCCGCCACCGCCGCAGCCTTGCTCCCCCACCTCCGTGGCCTCTTCTGGTGGAACTTCAGCCATCAGCCCCATGGCTCCCTCCCCCTCCCCTTCCCCTCCTGCCAGGCCGCGAGGCCCCAGGCTGTGCTTCAGCGTTTGGTCGCCGTCTTCATCATCGCAGCCGCCGTCTACCTCAGCCCCGAGCGGCCAGTCCCCCTCAGAGAGACCTCGGACGCTCCGAGCAGCCAGGAGGTACCGCAAACTGGCCCGCATCGTCCGCTCCACCAGTGACCCCATCTCCTGCTCCACTACCACAGGAAGTACGTGCAACACTTACACCGCTGAGGAGTTTTACCAGACCTTAAATAAGTCGCAAAGCATTTTTCAGTTCAAGATTTTTCATGTTTTTTTTACTCTTTTATTGTGTCATCACCTGGTTTTCATTGGACCTTTGACTGTTGACTGTTAAACATGTTATCCGTCACATTGAAACGAGGATTAAATCCAAAAGTGGAATGTGAAGAAATAGGCAGATACAGGGTTTTGATTTAAACGTGTGCAAAAATAGCATTTTGTCAAAACATAATGAATTAACTGTCTGAAATATAATCATAATACATTTTTAAAGCATTTTTTGAACAGTACCAACAAAAACCATGATTTTAAGGGAAAATGCCTTAAAATTTACAATTTTTCCCTGTGAGCTAGCAATGTTTTTGTTTCTTTCCAACTGGGAAATCTTAATATACAAATTCTATTTGAGGTTTCCTCTTTATACTGACATCAAAAATGACATAATAATTTTACATAAAATTAGGATTCAGACCAAACATTAATGTATTATCATAACCAACAAGACAAATTAAGTCATATCTCTGGATCTGCTTATGATATCAGAATGATTCAGGTATCAAAATGTAGCCAGGAATCTGAAAATGTGATTAGGTCATTTTGACCAAATTTGACTTAATCCTCATTTTGATATGATAGGTCACACATTTGACCATTTTTGCTGACATGTTTAGACTAAACAGAAAAGAAAAATCGATTTATTGATAAGAAAATAAAGAATGTGTCAGCATGACAAAGTCGTACCATGAAACATTTAAACACAACATTTATTTTTGTCTCCCTCTACAGGACAAAATTGTGTTTGCAGCTCTGGAAATAACCCAGCTGCTGAAAGTTTGACTCGTATGACTCCAGAACACGGTAAGAACATGCACACAAAAAGCAAAACCCAAATATCTATAAAAGTAAATAATGAAACGTTTTTTTTTATTCATAAAGACTGTAGCAGTCCATAATCTTCATCTACTGATTAGTTAATATAATTTATTCATTTCATTAAAAAAACACACACATTCACATACAACAAAACAATGCAAATCAAATAAAAATGAAAAGTAGCAAAAGAAGAAAAAATCTTATATCTGCCTCTATTTTCAAAAAATAACCATTTCAAACATGAAAACATAAAAAAATTCAAACCCTCAAACTTGTACAAATACAAGTTCAACAATTTCATATTTCTTTAACAGATTAACTTTAATCATTTTTTAAACAAATTAATTGAACCAGCATTTTATAATCATTTACCAGATTATTCCATAATTTTATTCCTTGGAGTGAAGTACATTTGTCCTTCAAATTTGTCCTAACATTTCTAGTCCCTTCAGATTATAGCAACTTTCCCTCTTGACAAAATTTGATTTATTGTTCAAAGGAATAAAACACTTTCATTTGCCTTAAACATAACCTGCAGAATATTATAATCAACCAACACATAAAATTTTAATAATTTCAATTGATGAAATAATATATTTGATTATCTAGTGATTATCTCAGAAAAGAGGATTAAAACTTAGCAGGTTAAAGGAGGAATCAGCCCTGGTGCAACAGATATTGCAGTTTCTATGCTTTAAGAGCGTCTCAGGCCTGAATGGGTTAACAAATGCTGATCTTGCAAAATGTAAGTGACAACTAGCCAAGTCAGGAGGCTTTTATTCTCAATGTGAGCAATAAAATAACTGCAGTACTCTATCACTGATTATATGGTTGAATTGATCTAAAGTTTCTTTAGGATCATGGTGCTTAAAGTAAGACGCTGTAAAACAAGACCTGGACACTGAACCCCTCATTGCCCCCACTGTGTGCCCCCATCAGAGTGTGAATGTGGTTTAATGATTAGACTCTATAGAATGATTTATTCAGATTAGCTTTGCAGAGATGTAGCAGAGTGCTGTATGAATGTGTGTGGATGGGTTAATGAGGGTACAGATTGTGTTGTGAAGCACTTTGAGTTGCCTGGTTGGCCAGAAAGGTGCTATAAAAAGTCCATTTACCGTTTAATCCTAATGCATAAACACAAACAGCAGATATGACAGTGCAGACAACAAACGTGTGAAAGCTGAGCACGACTATTTTCTACAAAGTCCAGGTGAATGTAAGATATGAAAATGCAATGATACATGCAAATAGAAATGTGCAAAAGTTTGATGTAGAAGTGAAATGTGTTCCTTGAGTGTGGATTCTGTCTGGTCTGTGAGTGTTTCAAAGCCTTATCGCTTAGAGGGAAGTAAGGAGTGAGGGCCTGGATGCTTTAATCCCTTTTTCTATGGTTTGTGTGAGAGGTGCTGCACAAGTGTGGAGCCAGAGGAGTGACAGGTGGCAAGTGCCACCTCTGATATCTGACTGGCCACCCGAGGGGCCACCCCTAAATAATTAAGATTTTGTATTTGCATTCAACTTTCGTAAAATTGTTTTCTGATTTTACTGTACTACATCAATTTTCAGCTGTTTATGTTTATAAATGGCTGAATTATTGCCCTTTTTTAAAATTATCATTCGTGGTCAACCTAATTTAGAATTAGCATCAGCAGAGTTGTAGAGTAAGTACAAATACATTGTTACTGTAATTAAGTAGAAATGTTGGTTATCTGTACTTTTCTTGAGCACGGTAATTATTTTTCAGCCTACTTTTTACTTCTACTCCTTACATTTTCACACAATTATCTACGTATACTTTCTACTTCATACATTTTTAAACAAGGTAAGAAGTAGAAAGTCGTTATCCTATTTCATTTAATCTCATTATTGTCAAAAAATATTATCCTGATAAATTGTGCCTCATGGAAAGAGTGAATTTAATTGTAGTTGGATAAGAAGTATAAATATATACCATTCTGACAGTAAATTTTACACAATCCATCACAACCTTTAGAAAAAAATATTTTTTGGAAAGTTCACCTTCCAATAAATGTCATTTTGGAAAACCTAACTGCTCATTTTTACTCAATACTTTTACTTTTAATAACTCAGTACATTTTATGTCAGAAATTTACTTTTGATTTTTAAGTATAAAAAAAATTAGATACTATAAGACTTTTACTCAAATGCAGAGTGATTTTCTTTATTTGTGTGAGCCCTATAAAAACATCTTGGCCACCCTTGTCTCACTGCTTACAGAAAAAAACAGTCTAGCTCCGCCCCTGGTGCTGTAGGCTTTTTATTGAGTGATAAGCCTATAAAGGGCACAGGGATGGGAGTGCAGCAGTATATTTATCAGCTGTTCTCACTGCCTGCTGTAGAGTATTACGACCCGATACACTGTGGTTTTCATACCAGACAGTGATGCAGCTGCTCAGGATGCTCTTGATAGTCCCTTTGCCGAAAGCGGTTTTCACAAATTAATTTTGTTTCCCTTTTTAGAGCCAAGAGACATTTCAGCAGAAGTAGTCGGGGCCAAACCCACACGTGCGCCCTTCACGAAGCAGCAGAAGGACGGCAGGAAACCTGACGTCCACCTCAAACCCCGACCGCCGTACACGCACTCCCCACACGAGCGCCCGCACTCCCTGGCCGACCTGAAGATGTACAAAGACACAAAGATATTAGTGGCCAAATTCCTGGAGCACTCCAGCTGCAGTCTACCTCCTGAAGTCCAGCAGGTTGTCAACAACATCAAGTGTGTCATTAAGTCCGATGAGAAACACATGGAGGAGGCCATCTTTAGTGCCAACGTCATCGATCAAGTAAGTTTGAAAACAGTCAGAGCAATGCAGGCTGGTGTTGGTGAAACTGGTCTGGTACTGATACTTAATGTATAAATCTTTTAAAAAGTAATGTATTTAAAATCACTGCTTCCTAAAAGATACAAGACATCAGACTAAATTATTTATTTTAAACTCAGAAGTGGATGTAGTGTCCTCATTTACATAAAGCCGAGCTAAAACAACAGAAAAAAACAAACAAGACACAATCATACAGAATATGTGAAAATGTGGATAAACTTGGATAAAACTAATTACATGATATTCAGTAATAGAAAGAAAACTATTGATTTTCCATTTAAAGTTGATGGTGTTGAGATTAGTAAAGTCAGTGAGGGGAAGACTTCGTGCATTATCATTGATGAAAAGCTGACATTACTTAATGTGGTGAGATGGTGTCGCTTTTGTCACTCCGTACACCAGGTGTTGCTACACAAAAATAACTACACTTGTTGGAGTACTGTATAAAGTATAAAGTAAGGGAGTTATTTAATGATAAAGCTCTGGTTATATTATATAATACAACACTTGATTTATTGTATTGAAGTCTGGGTTAAAACATGTAAAACAATCACAAATCCTATTTTCATTTTACAGAAAAGAGCCATAAGAATTATCACCAGAAAACAGTCACCCTTCGAATATATTATTTTGTAAATTAAAATTATTTAAATGTTATGAGTTGGTTGATCATAATATCTTGCAGATTATGTATAAGGCTCATATTTTTTTTTACCTTTAAATATCCAGTTATATTTTGTTAAGAGAGAAAGTTCTTATAATCTTCAAGGACTTGAGATGTTTTTTAAATCTAAAATCTGAACAAACTTGAAGGACCGATGTACTTCAGTTCAAGGAATAAGATTGTGGAATAATCTGGAGAGTGATAATAAAAATGTTGGTTCAATGTATTTCTTTAAGAGAATGATAAAAATAAGTTTGTTAAAGAAATATGAAATTGTATAATGTATATCAAAAGTTGTTGTTTGAGAAGGAATTGAAGCTTTTATTTTGTTTTTTTTTTGTTGATTATTATTGCTTGAAATTAATTATGGAAAAAAGGGGCAGATATTTTTCTTCTTTCTGCCTCCTTTCATTTCAATTTGGATTTGTATATTTTTTGTTGTGTGTAAAACATTTTTTGGTTTTGGTTTTAAAATGAAATGAATAAATGAATAAAATTTAAAAAATAATAAAAAAATGTAAATGTATGTAATAATAAAAAAATATGTAAAATAATAATAGATAAATTATTGTTTAATTATTAAGAACTCCTATAAGAAATTTTCATTACATTAACATTCTATCATGAAAATACAGAATGTGTAATATCTGCAGGGTTACTCATTACTCAAGCAGGAAAAATTTGTTTCCAACCAACCACACAAGATTTCCATAGTTTAGCTTTTTTCCACTGTGTTCCTGTTAATAATATACATTATATGAAATGACTGAAGCAGCAAAGTATTGATGTTTTGATTTTATTATTTATTTTAGAGCATAAAGTTATGGTGGTATTAATATTTTAGTATTGAGCCGCACATTACTAGTTAAATGACAACAAAACCCAAGTCATTTTATTTGGACAGAAAAACACGAGAAATGACCCTGATGCTATTCTTGGATC
>JAUBOC010000043.1:5858413-5870192 GCA_032275365.1 Anablepsoides cearensis | reverse complement strand
TATATATATGTACTAGGGTTGGGCAGTATTTGCAAAAAAATTTATCATGATTAATTGTGGTTTTTAGTCGATAACTATTAATATGACGATTAATCTGGAGTCCCTGGACGCCTGCATGTCCGAGTCACATGACTAATTTAAATGACTCTAGTGGGAAAGATTTGCTCTCAATAAAAATCTGTTCCACATTTTGTCAAAGGTACAAACTTCATGCTATACACAGGGTTCATGCAGGGTCTTAAAAAGTCTAAATTTTGAAAATCTAAATTTTAGGCCTAAAAAAAGTCTTAAAAACACACAGATTTTCATCTAAGGTCTTAAAATTTAATTTTGTCAGGTCCTAATTATTTTTACTTTTGATAATTTCCTGAGAAGCGTTGGCTTCATACATAAACAGAGTAAAGATCTGTAATCAGAGGTTGACCAGATCTGTCTTCATGAAGGGCTAAGTTTGCTTCCAGTCTTTGAACGCGTTAAACTACAAGTCCTGTGATAACTGCAGGCAAAAAATGGCACAGTTTACTTCCATATTTTCGACCTCTTTGCCGTCTTTGCCGAAGCGGTCTACAGCAGTCAATATGAAGGTCTCATATATGACCGTTTCTTTTAAATAATTTGGTGTTCTTGTATTAAAATTAAATATTCTTTCATAGCTAAGTTGATTACAATAAAGGTTTCTATGTCAACATTTCTGGGACCATTTGAATGTTTCTGTTAATGCGTCGGTTTGGTCTTAAATATCATTCCTAATGGTCTTAAAAGGTCTTAAATTTAACTTACTGAAACCTGCATGAACCCTTTATACATAAATATTCAAATTGTGTTGAGTTATGACAAATAATAATTTGAAGCGTAGCACTGAGCGGATTGACCAGGGAAATCTCAAGTCAATCTGGCGGCATTATTCGTATTAATTGTCTAAAAACAAATAATTGATTCAAGTTTTTCTCACGATTAATTGCACGATACGATTTTGCCAAACCCTAATATGTACAAGTTTTATAGTTGCATTAAATAACTCACAATAAAAAAATCTACTTATGTTTAAGAAACGAGACATTTAAAACTTAAATTCTAAACCGGTCTATTTATTTTTTCACAGTAAATTAGAAATAGCAATCATGCTGTAATACTTGATTCTTGTTCTAAATATTAAGAGTTAACATGTCGCCAACAGTTTATTTAGTTCATTTATACAGAGACGAAAACTAGAAATCTGTGATTTTCCCCACACAAACAGATGAGTTCAGGGTGGGTGTGTAGGACTGAAGGGGCGTCACACTTCCTTTATTTCCTGGTGCACTCAGGTCCAACACTACCTTCTCCCTCCTCAGGAAAATCTCCTCTTCCAATTAGAACCTTCCATCGTGAATCCAGCTCACTCTTTTTCAGCCAGCACCTGTTCCTTTCTCGCATTGTTACGAACTATCTCAGCTTCCGTCTCCCTACACCCCCTGCCTCTGCTCCCCCTTCTCTCCTGATGAGGGCCCTTCTCTGCCTCCTGCAGGCCGGTTCTTTGATGAGAACGAGTCCCCAGTAGATCCGCAGCACGGCTCTAAGCTGGCGGACTACAATGGGGACGACGGGAACGTGGGTGAGTATGAGGCCGACAAGCAGGCCGAGCTTGCCTACAATGAGGAAGAGGATGGTGATGGTGGGGAGGAAGACGTTCAAGGTGAGCCCGGTCTGAGGGGACTGTGGACTGCTTTGTCCAGTGTGTATCCATTCTCCCTCCCTCCCCTCCCCTCCTTTCCTCCACACTTGTCCTGCTCCTGCACCGCTTCATTCATCCTGAGTAGCTCACAGTACCCTGAGTTTTGGTTTTGTGCAAAAACAAATCCAGATGTTCCTGAATTCTGGTGCAAACGCATTCAGGACTGCCGTGGAAGCGGTTCAGGATGAGAACACCCATCTGTTGGGAACACTCGATCCTTGAACTTGTGGTTCTGTGAGAGTAACCCAGTTGCCATCTAGTGTTCTCTGTTGTGCCTGTGCTTCTTTTTTAGCTAAACCACCTGTCTGTGCCCACCAAACATCTGACCCACATCTAGACCAGTGGATATATATTTAGCTCACTGTGCTCCTGAATGTGTCTCTGTTCTCCTTGAAACCTTTGAAATGCATGTTCGTGTTTTTTTGTGCAGTTGATCTTTGACTTTGGAGTTCATTTATTTCAATAGTTTGTTTTGCTCCATTCAAGAAAACCTAATTTCTCTCATTCAGACTTATCATTTATTAGTCTACTTGTGTTTGTCGTTATTTATCAAAACATCCATCATTTACAATTCAATTATCATGTGTGTAAAGTGTTATTCAGATAATAATCTGCAACGTTTTGTACATTGATTATTGCACATAAATTTTCAAAATGTTTATTCTAACAGATATTTATATCCACTGGAGGAATTTATCAATAACTTCATTGTTTTTTGTGATGCAGTGTTCAATTACAGCTCAGCTCTGTTTATTTACATATCTCTGTTTGCATTCTTATTTTTTTATGTATATATATAATCTCCCCAGATGACGACGATCGTGACATTCAGGGAGATCGGGCCGTGGATTATGGGAAAAGACATCAAGCCAACGACATTCTTTGAGTGGGATCTCCTGCAGCTATAACTTATTAAAAACACTTGGGACCTTCCTCTACAATCACGGTCGCTCCTGAGAAAATAGTTCCAACATCAGAGTCGAAGACCTTTTAGATCCACAGCGTTACGAACTATTGTGAGACATTGTAACTAACAGTTTAGTTCAGAATAATACAACATAATACAAAGAAAATATTGCATTTTCCTGAGCTGCTATAGATTTGCTGATAGTTTTTTTTAAGTTATGATGGAGATGATGTACTGTACGTTGACTGTTTAAGTTTGGTTCTGGTTAAAGCTTCAGTTCATTCTGAAGCAATAGAAGAGCCCTTTGACTCTCCGAACTTTTTTTTAATTCTACTTTTTTTTTTTTTTTGCTTGATATGAAGAAATACTTCCTATTTTATAAAAATAGGAACACTGAAACTTATCAAAGACACTAATGGGACATTCTGCCTTTTTAACATGTTGATGGGATAGATTGAAGACCTTTTTTTTTCTTCAGGAGTCACAAATTCTATTGCCAAGGACTTTGCTTGTGGCCTTTTTTTTTTTTTTTTGGTGACAAAGACTCGAAGATGTTCCTCATTCAGTTTTTATACGCCGTTGCATGCATACAATTATTATTATTTTTGGTAATCAAACTGAGCAACATACCATTGCTTAAGCAATACTTACAATGGTGTTAGTATCTCCCACGGTGTGCTGAAAGAGGAACCGACAGACCCACGCTTCCATCGGGTCTCTTGAACTGTTGAACTGTTACCGTTTTGGATGGAGGAAATTTCCTTCCTCACCTTTTGGGGAAATCTGTGATCCTGACACTGGTTGTTTGAACAACCTGGAAAAATGATTTCTCATGGAAAGGCATATTGAATGTAAATTAATTTAATTAAAGGTGATGCTTCTGTCATTTGTCACTTTTTACATCATGTAGTTATGGATTATTATTAGTGAGGGAGGTGATATATCTAGCTCTGAAACAAACAAAAAAAACTTTATTTTCATATTTTTGTCTTATTTGTCTTTTATAAATAGTGGGATTTGTGAAACATTAAGAAGTAATTGGGACAACAAAATCAAATATGTAACCCATCATATTGAAACGAGGATTAAGTCAAATTAGGTCAAAATGACCTAATCATATTTTCAGATTTATGGCTTTAAAAGCTACATTTTGACACCTGGATCATTCTGATATAAGTGGATCCAGATATATGACTTTATTTGTCTTGTTTGTTACAATAATACAATAATATTTAGTCTGAATCCTAATTTTATGTAATTTTAAGGAGGAAATTCTGATGTCATAAAGAGGAAACTTCAAATAGTATTTGAATATTGAGATTTCCCAGCTGGAAAGAAACAAAAACATTTCTAGCTCACAGGGAAAATCTTAAAATTTTAAGGCGTTTTTGCTCAAAATCTGTTTTTTTTTTTTTGTTTTTTTTTTTGTTTTTTTGCTACTGCTCAAAAAAGTGCTTAAAATTAGTTTTATGATTATATTTCAGACAGTTCATTCAAATGATATGTTGATATGGCATTTATTCATTATGTTTGGACAAAATGCACTTTTTGCAAACGTTTTAATCAAAACTATAGCTGCCTATTTCTACATATACCACTTTTAGACTTTAATCCTCATTTTGATATGATGGGTCATATATGCAAAATTATTGCAACAGCCATTGTAGTAATTACATTATCAGCTGTTATGTTTAAACAAAGTACTCAATACGCCATTAAGAAACGTAAAAAGAAATCTTAAGCATACAGATAAAAAAATGCTTTGTTTACATTAATTGTGGACCCACATTTCAGGATTAAATATCAAGATATGGAAGACTACTGAAGTAAATGCTCTCAAACTGCACCATTTGAAGTAGCTTGAGATATAATATTCACAATCTTTGCTAGTGTGCTGTCATATTTTAGTTCATTCCTACTCAAATCTGCATGTGTGACCGCTTTAAATGCACTGCATAGGCTGATTTGACTCAGATTTTGAAGCTGCATCAGACTGTGTTTTTTTTTAAGAGAGAGAGAGGTAAAGGGGGTGTGTCTCCCAAACGGGTATGTGCTTCGTAGAGCACCGAGCAGAGGCGGGAAATGGCGCCTGGTAACACATCGGTGTGTCATTTCGAAGACGGCCCTTGAGCAGCAGCAGAAATACACAGCAACACTCCAGAGCCGATCGGGGAGGGAAAAAAACGCTGTTTCTGTTGTGATGGTTAATCTGCCTTGATTTGTATTTACAGCGGGCCACACTAAGGTAAGTGTTACCCAGCGCTGTTCGTGCATCCCTTTCTCTCTCATGTTATCTTAGCTACCGAAAGGTGAAATATGTTGATTCCATTCCTGAACACATCTGTTAGCCCGAGGCTAAGCTAGCAATGCTAAGCTAAGCTAACAGACGGCTAAAGCACGGCCTACCTTGGTTAAATTTATACGAGTTGTTTTAATTTAGCGCTTCTCCGACATTTGTACTAAGATATTCGGTTTATATTTGCCCCAGGAATATAACCAAACGCTGCATTCATGTCATTATTTGGTTTTTAAAAATGACATTTGAAATTAGCCTGCGTCGAAGCTAACTTTCCTCTCCTCCGGCATTCCACAGCAGAGCTTTACTCGTTTACATTAACACGATACTGTTGCTTATTTTCCCTCCCCTCTAAATAAAACATATTAAAACGTATATATGTACACACCTCATTACACCCTTTGACATTTATAATTATACTATGGGTGACTCTGACTCTCAATCGATACACATTACATGATGTTCGAGATCATTAATAACAATGCTTTTCAGTAATTAAGGAGTTATCTACAGCTCGCCAGGCTTCTCCCCACTTAACTGATTAATATTATTTCATAGCCATTTTTCATATAATTTCACTTTCATTACTGTGTCTCGCTGGTTTGGTGACGGTAAAACACAGCTAGTGTAGGTTTCTGCTTGTTGAAATGCTAACCTTCAGAACGGGGAAGCTATTAGGACGTAGCGCAACTCACTTAAATGCTGTTAAATGTGTTTTTTAAAAAACTGCGGTCAAAGTTGTGTGGGCACGTTTTAACCCTTAACACTGCCTCATGTACGTTTTTATACTTTTGTAGCTGAATTTAGTCATTTGAGGCTGTTTTACAGCCATTCAAATGAACATTTACGAGGACAATCGTAGTTATTTACAGATTATACATTGATGACTGAGTTGTTGATCATGAGCGACGCTTTACTCGCTTGTTTAGTTTTGGTATGAGGGTAATTTGGGTGATTATTAGACCGGTTTTGGGAAGGCCTCGCTTGTTTCTGTGCCTTTGCCTTCTCGTACAGTTGTTCGCATGTTCCTATTTCCCGCTCAGTTACTGGCTCCTAGCGATGTGCATGATCCTTGGTTAGTGGCCGGTTTCCTGCCAGGCTGGATGTTTTTTTTTTTTTTTTTTTTTTACATTGTGATCCGCTGTCATTAGTGACATCCCATCTGTGTTGTTCAGACTGGATAGGTATGAGAGCATTTTATAGTTTTGTTTAAATGCTACAGTAAAAACAAATCCACATTAAATTAATGCACTGAAAGTAGCAATAATAAAAATGTCAGGGATTTGTGCAACAATAACCCTCCAAAATAAATAAACAAACATCTATACTCTAGTGCTTTTGATTAATAAGAGGTATTGACATTCACTTTCAGTTTAAGTAAACAAACTAATGCTACTCAAGACTGTAGCTGAAAGGATATGGTGTTGAAATCAAAATAAATATTCTTTATTATTGTTTCAGAAACACTGTCAAAGTAAAAAGCAAAACAATAGAAGGAAACATTCTGTATTACTACATAATTGTCTTGCAAAATGTCAAAAAAGAAAAAATAAACGTAATTCACTACAAATAAAGCAGCTGGCATGTTTCAGAGGTTAATATGCGAGTCACTTTTAATGAATATGAGAGAATATATATTTTTTGAGGTTGCACAGAAGCAGAAATATTTGCATTGAGGAGAACCAGAATGTATGAAATTGTGTTGAAAACTAATAGATTTGGTTATTGCAATAAAATGAACAGAGTTATGTTGTGGGAAGAACACAAACATTTATGAAAATGAAATTAGTGAACATGGTTCATTTCTGCACCAGCTTTTGAAGTTTAAAATTCTGCTGTACAAAGAGAAGGTGGGGCGGCGTGTTGGCACGCTTTCCTTTCATTAAGATTGACTGTTAAAAAGAAATAAGGTAGTTTTATTTATTTATCAGTATCTAACCAGGAAAATCCCATTAAGATCACAGATATCTTTTTCAAGGGTGGCCTGGGCCTGAAGGCAACCTATTGTACATGTTTTGAAAATTTAAAATAAGTATTTTTGAAAATCATGGACACTATTTTCTAACCATATGGTGATTCTTTTTTTTAATATAAATAAGACTTTGCCTACTTCAGCAACATTATGCCAGGACAACAATTTACATCAGCAAGGCTGCAAAGTAAACATCCAGCTGACCTGACTCCTCAAAACTGCCCAGGAGGTATCAGTTTTCAAACCGGGTCATTTGCCCAAGGGCAGCAAGTGCTTTTTTTTATGTCCTGATTTTACTTAATTTTACGATTTTAATTGTAAAATACCAAGCTTTCCAAAACATTTATTTTTGCGATCAAATTATAAGGGCTTTTGAACAAACGTACAAGTAAACTATACTAAATTATTTAAATCTATGTGATCAGTAACATGTATTATTTGCTGTTAAAAAATCTTATTTTTACTAATCTGTTTATTTCAGAGTTTTTCCAATTTCTATTTAGTAATTACACAATTTTTATTGAAAATTATATAAATAAAGGAAACAAAAAAGGGAAAGTAAACAAAGTAGTTTGCATAATGTTTTTTTTTCACCTAGTAAAGGTTAAACATCAATCAGCCTTACTTTATAACTTCAGGTCTAAACAGAATTTTAATTTCCAAACTACACGTAGTCAATCCTCCTTCTCCAAAGTTGCATCCCATAATTTTAATCCTGATTTGTCCTTCCTTACACTAATGTAACTCCTGCTGTGCAATCTGATCCTCTGAGCAGTCTCAGCCTTTATGCTTGTCCCGCTTTTTTTCTCCTTTCCTGTACGTTAAACATGAACTGTTTTTTTTCCCCCGCATGTATTGTATTGGGCATCAGTTCTTGTGTTTCACTCCTGCTCTGTTGTGTAAATAGAAAACAGATGTGGTTTAAAAAAAAGTGATCGTTTGTGGCATGTTCAGTAGTATGTAGTAAGAAGGCGTTTGTTGGAGGCTGACTGGTTGTGGATATGTCTGGACACATTTTATTTTGTTACATAAGTGAAAAGGTCTGTCGCATTAATGTACGCGGCTTTAATTGTTTTGATTCTCTCCTGCTACGTTACTCAACTTCAGAGAACAAATGTATTTCCTTTGCATATGTTTTGATTTAGCTCAGCAATAAACATGAGTTACAGTCATCACTTATATGTACAAGACATATATATTAGTTTATATAAAGTGAGAATATAGAAAGTAGTGTTTATAAAGCCTGTTTATTATAAGACTAAGAAATGTTTTTTTTTTTTTACTGTACAAATAGAAGTAAAGCCAGCTGTGGCTGCTGTGATGCTCTGATGTAAGTGAAATGGGATCTTGAATGCATCCAGATGTGGAGGGAGAAAGAACCAATATCACTGCACGACACAAAGATACACACCAAAAAAAAAAAAAAAAACTCCTGCATTTTAGGAGAAAACCAACCATTAAAACAGTTTGTATTTTTTAGCTGAATAGCTGTGCTTCTCTGTGATTTTAATCTTGCTTTTTTTAATTTACTTTTTGTCTTGTCCCCTAAAACAGCCTTACATGTGATTGCTAAAAACAATGAGGCTGAGAATGCGTAAGGCGTCTCAGCACCAAAACCCCGCTCTGACAAGCCGCACGTCCCGAACCAAGAGGAGGCATTCAGAAGCAGAAGAGGAACCTCCTACCAGTGAGGAGAGTGGATTGTTTTCGACTTTCAAAAAATTCATCAGAGGAAATGCTGTCAAGGTAACTACCTCCTTAAATCCGTTTACTTTCAGCACAAATATGACTGCGGTGCCTCTTTGTGGAGCGTTAAGTTGCCCCAGTCCTTGGTGTGTTTTTTGCTTTCAGCCGCGTTGGACTGGATTTAACAATGTGCTCTTTAGGTTCCCTGCTTACACTCTGTGTTTCTTGTTGCCGAGTGTCATGTTTCTCAAGAAATGTCTGGTGGAATGCAGCCGCTTGTCCGAGAACTCGGGTTCTGGTCTAATTTTAGCTTTTAGCTCACAAAGTTGGCGTGCGGGGACAGGAGGTTGTAACGAGTGGAAAAGTCAACTCAGCTAAAAGTCTTTCCTATAGAAAGACACAGGATTTTTGTAGCTTTGCATAATTATTTCTTCTTTTAAGTGGGCATTAATATCAGTGTAGACTTTTCTTCAGATTACATCTGTAAAACTGAAAGTGGAACTTGGAGACTCTTAGATTACTGCTACTGTGACATCAGTCCTATTAAAATTACTTCTTTTTTAAAAGTAGTTATTTTGGGAAGTAATGTCACCAGTATATGCTCTTATAAAAATAGCCACGAGTCCATTGTTGCTGTTTTGAGTCATGTTTTAAATTATCACAGAATGCAGAAGTGTATATTGCACCTTTGCTGTCAACGTTTATTGTAAATGAGGAAAATGAGTGTTGGTTGTTAAAAAGCAGAAAACTCTTGAGAGGTTTAATTTAGTTTGTTTATTATCAGTGTGTCCTCATCTGTTGCTTTGTTCAAGTGAGAATAATTCCTTCAAGCTGCTTTAAGTTGCTGGATTTTACCTGAAGTCACCTACATGTGCTTTGTAGTTTGTCTTACAGCTGTTTCTGCTTGTCAGTTCCAGCAGGAAAGCCCAGCGAAGAAGACCCGCCTCCACTGCGATGTGGACAACAACCTCATAACCTCCACTCCCACAAACGCCCCTCGCAGAGCTGTGAGCAGAGCGGGCAAAAACGACCCCATCAATGGACGTGAGTAACGTGCAAACCAATGGAAATAACAAATATGAGCATTACTTTTCCACTTCTTATCCTGTCTTGATTATTTCTCCCCTGCAGAAGCAACCAATCATGACAGGAATAGGGATAAACCCAATGGTAGTTTGGAGGAAACTACTGCTGTGGAGATGACCACCAGCCCTCCAAGAACCACCCTGCTCGGGACCATCTTCTCCCCTGTTTTTAACTTCTTTTCACCAGCTAAAAGTAAGCAAATATGTTTTAGTACAAGCATGCAGAGCTGTTATTTATAGCCCTTATTTATTTATTTTTATTGTAAACACTACTTTTGTTTACTTTTTTGTGCTGTAATAGATCTGACACTTACTTGGACTTGACAAAGATCCAGGTTTTAGCAGCAATTTGTCATCTTTTTCCAGTATATTAGCTTTAAGAAAAGCTCATCTTTATTTCTTTACTGATTAATTGCTTTCTTTGAAACATTTAAAAATTTTAAAGAATTGTGGTGGTGAGTTAGCCTGGCCCTTGCCTTCCTACACAGTTCCGCTCAATTCTAGTTTCCCTTCACTGCTCCGTCTGGGATTTCTCCCACAGACATGGATTTCTTTGGGAGCAGAACATTGATTTTCTGCGCAGTGTCTGCTTGTTAGTTTAGCAATGGCAGTGGAGGAAGTGAATGAAGCCAGTCTGTGATGAGGGTTCCAAATTAAATTGAATTTGTCTGACAAAGCCTGCAGCGTCATTTACAGCCGTCTCGTTCAGCTCAGTACTTTTCTCCTCTCAGGGGGGTTGTTTACAGCACACATGATTTCCAGTTAGCTTCTTAGCTTAGCCTCCTTCAAAGTGGAGCTGGCACACATACGTCGTGGCCAACCGATCCAATCATTTTAAACTTCAGCAGAGGTCATGCCTCCAGCAAGAATCGCTTCTCTATAGCCGAAAGTCCAGACCCTCGAACGAAGCAAAGTGAAGGTGAGTGTTTGGTAAATTTCTCATCACGTTTCTGGTTTCCTAGCCTCTTCAGGCTCAGACTCCCCTGACCAGGCGCTGGAGGCTGAGGAGATCGTCAAACAGCTGGACATGGAGCAGGTAGTGGAGACGCCCACCTGCACAGCTACGTCCACGCAGGAGCTGTGCCCCGGCACTCATTTCTACTCCAGCGTAACACACCTGCCACCTTTGCGGCCCCCCTACATGCTCGAAGCGTCTCCCACAACAGATGAGGGGGAGCTCGATGCTGATGCTGACCTTCCCCCTCTCACAGGTAGACCTATCAAGGCTTTTGTTTCATTATGAATTTATGCTAATCATCCATTGCTAACTAGTTCTTGTGATCCAAGCTCCAGGTTCCAGTCCAGAAATGTCATACGTGGACGTTCCTCCGACCACAGTACCACCAGAGGCATCCTATGATGAAGACTGGGAGGTTTTTGACCCGTGAGTGTAACTTAAGATAACATTTTAAAAACTTAAGTGTGGCACAGTGTTGTTTCCAGGGTTTCCCGCAGCGCATAAATAGCCTGGCGGGCCGCCAGGCTATACATGCCTCCCCGCCAGGCTAAGCTTCGTTTGTTTACTCAGAGCCGACGTCGATGCGCAGAGCATGTGCTAAATTAGCAAAGCTAAAAAGCTATTGTAATAACCCCCAGCGTGCAAAAAATAAGTCATAGTCATCTAAAAACTCTTTAGAGTTCAAATAGTATGATAAAAAGGGCAGCTGCAACTCGCTGGAAGCACAGAAAAACACTCCTCCTTGACATCTCTCTGTCAGTCCCAGCCGGGCCGCTGGGGCTCTGCTTTTTTTTCACACTGAGGAGGAGCCCCTCCCTCCCCTGAAGAGTAACTCTTTAGTGCACAGATATAACAACTTTACCTCCTAGAGCAGCAATAGACATTATTTTTAGCGATTGGTGAAAGGTTTTGGTGAAAAAAAATTTTTTATTACAGTAATGTAATTTAAAAAAAGTTACAAACTGAATGACAAACATTCAAGAATTGGAGTTCAGAAGAACTCCAATCCTTGTAAAATATTGGTGAAAATACTTTTTTTTTTTTAAATTACAGTAATGTAATTAAAAAAAAAGTATTTTCACCAATATTTTACAAGGATTGGAGTTCTTCTGAGGTTTTACAAAGATGATTAGTACAAAGAGGATGTGATTTGAAGATTTT
>JAUBOC010000043.1:5812544-5824969 GCA_032275365.1 Anablepsoides cearensis | reverse complement strand
GTATGTAATGTATGAATATAATATACAAGTTTCACTTTTTAAATGGAATTACTGAAATAAATCTACTTTTTCATGATGTTCTAATTTTATGACCAGCACCTGTAGATCGATGTATTGTTACACCCCTATTGGATATCTGGGATAGAATGTGTTTATATCAGGAGTAAGTCACATTTCAGCTGTCAGTATAGTTTTGCTAATCATAAATTTGTAAACTATTATGTTAAATGGCATCATATCATGTTTATATATTCAAAGTAATATTTTTGTTTTAGACATTGTTGGTTTATAGAGTTAGTATCTGATTTAAGATTTGATAGGTGATTGTTTGGAGAACATTAGCAGCAGTATTAAATTTTGTTGCAGAGTCTTGCAGTCCTGTCCCTTAAGTTTTAAATTGTTTTAAAAAGTCTTGTGCAACAAACTTTTTCTCAAGTCATTGCCGGCATCTCCGCTTACACCGGAGCTGTATTTTGACACCTGCATGGGAGCTCCCTGACAGGAAACATTCAAAGTTCATGTCCGGGACTAGGAAAACCACACAGACAACAAATATTTATTATTGGATAACTGATCTAAATCTACCTGTCTTCATTTCATAAGTGTATTCCAGCAGATATAATCCTAAATGTTGGAGCAGCTGCCAAGGTTAATACAAAGTGAGCTGAGGCAAGTACTGTGTGGGCGGAGATGGGCAACGAAAAGGTGTCCATGATTCAGAATATGGTTTTGCAAGCAATCATTTTCAAAAATAGGCCTCTGAAGTTGAGCGGCACGACTCGCTGGTCACAAACAGCAGAATTCATCAACTAAAAATTAGCTCATTTTCTCTCATGTTGTGAAAAATTTATCCACCTTAAATTTTTTAAGTTTGCTCTTTTTGTTTTTACAATAATTTAAAACATTTTGACCTTCTGATATCTGCATAATGAGTTGTGCAAATGTGGATAAAGGTAATTCTGCCTATGCAGCATCTCTTTAAAGTCTTAACTTTTCCTTCTCATACTGGGATTTTCCTTTAGGACTACATTTTAAATGGGAGTTCTTATCACTTCAAGCACAGACAGCTGGGTTGTAAAGTTCTGAGCTGTACAGTTTTCTGTAGTCAGACCTGGAGCACCTCTGTGAACTGAACAGATGAATTATACGTCACACTAGTCTCTCAAATGTTGAAACAATTTTAATCACTGTATAGAATTGTGAAAATAAGGCAATTATGTACTAAACTTTTAATTTCCTTTTTGAGCAAGGTGCTGTACAGCTACCAGCTTATCAGAAAGTTTTTTTTTTACTTTTTATTTTAATAGTGAAACTATACAAGACATTAAGCCATTTCTTTTCAGCTATTTTGTTTTTATTATGGATGCAAAGAGGAGTAGTTCAGAGAATCGCTTTGTCAACTATTTTAGGAAATTTGCAACCGACACTTCGTTTTCCTCTTATTCACAGGACAATTGGGATGATGATGATGAAGAGAAGGAGGCAAAAGTAGAGGTGAAGAAAGCAGGTATGTTTTTAAAAACCAGTAGAAGAAAAAGCATGTTATTGTGCTATGTCTTTGCAAAACTAATTTCTGTTCCATAATTAAAATTTTTAGAGGCTAAAGTTTCTGAAAAGAAAAAGTTAATTGAAAAGATCAAAGAGAAAGAAAACCAGTTAAAGAAGAAACAACAGGAGCTGAAAAGGGAATTAGAAGATGACGTGAGTGTTTTAACTTTTTTGTGTAACACACATAGAGCTGTTGTTCTCTTCAGTAATTAATTTTGTCATTTTTATTTCAGCAAGAAGAACTCTCACCTGAAGAACAACTCGCAGAAAAGTTAAGAGTCCAGAAATTACAAGAAGCTGCAGATTTGGAGCTCGCAAAAGATGCTTTTGGTATGATTTGATCAGACATTTAAATGTATCTTGTTGGTGCTGCCTGATAATCAGCCTTTAGAATTTTGATAGTATTTTCAGCCCTTAAATATGGTCTTTAATGTTTAATAATGTCTGCAGTTTTCCTGTGTCTGAAGTCTTCAAATTCTCAGTGTGTGCTTTTTCTCCAGGTGTCAGTGCTGTCACAGCTGTCACAGGTATCGACGCCATGTGTCCATCTTCCAAAGAAGAATTCACAGAGTTTGAAAATTTGCTGAAAGAAAAGATAACCCAGTTTGAAAAATCTGTCCATTATTCGAGTTTCTTGGATTCGTTGTTTCGGGAACTTTGTATTTCATGTAAGATAAAAACTTTTGTCTTATTTAATTACAGTATTTGTTCCACTGGATGTGTCAAATTTGACCCAAATGTTTTTTTCTTTCTTACAGTGGAAGTAGAGGACTTGAAAAAAATCAATAGTTCCCTTTCTGTCCTACTTAGTGAAAAACAGAAACAAGAAAAAGTAAGTTGCTCTGTGATAGTCTTTTTCTACAGTAGAGGGCACTCTTAATCTACTGCAGTAACGTTTAATCTCATTCATGTTTTGTTTTTGTTACTTTAGCAGCAAAACAAAGGCAAGAAGAAGAAGAAAGGAGTCGTACCCGGCGGTGGTTTGAAAGCACAGATGAGAGACGACCTTGACTATGCAGAGTTTGACGGTGGTTACGCCCAAGACTATGAGGACTTCATGTGACACTGGCTCCATCAGCACGGCCCTCTTTCTCTCCCAACAGTCAGCCGTACAGCTGTACCTTCTCACGCTGTCCAGTGCCACCCTGGAAAGTCTGAACTATGTGTTGCCCCTTTCATTTTGCTTCAGTGACCAGAGGGACTATAACCAGGAAGCATCCAGTCTCAACACTCTGTTCTAACAAAGAATTGCCTTTTTCTGTCGCGTTTAGCCTCGACTCACACACATTCACATGGAATCTGTTGCTTCAGTGGAGAATACATTGTAACTGCTGCTGTATGACTTTTGTGGGGCTCATTTTCTATTAATCAAACGCTCCTGTCGACATACCAGAGATTCAGTATGGCAGTTGTAAGTATAGCGACATAGAAACAAGGTTCTATGCAAATTTTCAGACCAGAATGTCATGTATTATAGGTTGTACTTACCTGCTGTTAGGTCTTTTACAGGAAAAATGTATATAGTATCTTTAACTTCGGTTGCCAAATGCAGAGCAATTATTCAGTACAATATTCATTTTTATTTCTGGAACAGTTGCAATGTGGGTAATCTGAGACAGACGCAACATATAAGTAGTAAAAATTTTACAGAGAGCACATGACATTCACTGTAAGATAAAAGGGATAGAGTATAATAAATGTGACTTTAAAAACTCCACAGCCATTCTTGATACATCTGGTATATCCTTGAAACTATGAAGCAGAAATTTAGCTTACTAATTTGAGTTCTACTAATTCAGGGAAAAAAAAGAAGTAAATATCAGGCAAGTGGAAATATCTTGCTGCAACTGGTCTCATGAATTAATCGTTGGGCTTGTATCAAGTGTGATGAGGAGCGGAGGCTTGTAGGCTTCACCCCACCATGTCTTCATATGGGCTGCAGTTCAGTTGAACGGGGCAAATTTCTCCTTGGTTTCTTTTCTAGCTACTGACCAGTTCCAATGTTACTCGAATAATTGAAAATATACAATTTTGAAAATGCATAATCTGTTTTTTAAGCTTCTAATTTAATAAATCGCTGGTCAAAAGAGCAATTGTGTTTCTGTATTTTGGATCAGTCTAGATCTGTCAAAAAAACAAACAAAAAAAAAGCTGGAAGCAGAACAAAATGTCTGAGTAGGAGGTAAATTTTTTTCTTCATTTGGGCATTTTAGTCAACTAGTCTAAACGTTTAATAAGATGTGCTTTACTTGCAATGAAAAATCTTAATTTAGTCAAATCTTTAGTATTTGTTCCTGTTAAGTAAACTTTATATTGTAGGCTAAAAAAGTATTTTGTTCTATTGAAATAAAATACTTAAAAGAAATGAGGAAAAGAAAAATACCTTAAAGGGGCTATATCATGTAAAATCAACTTATTTGTGTTTTTTATCATGTTATATTGTTATCCTCTCATCAAAAACGTGCCCAAAGCCTTGCTTTGACTCATTCATGCATGTCTGAGAAATCCTGCAGGGTTTTTAGGCAGCCATGCTGAGGAGCAAAACGACAGGGTGGGAGCAGAAACGCCTTTTGGTAACAAACGCCTCACCTCAGCATTTTAATAACAACTAAAGGTGACCTAGATAATTTATGGTATAGTATTTAAATATATGCCTAAGAAACACAACATATTGCCCCTTTAACAGAAAATATTGAATTTCATGGATAAGAAAAAAGTACTTAAAACTGCTCATAATATGTAAAGTAAAGATATATATTTTTACACACACTAAGAAATGAAGTGTTGAAATTACTTAAACCGGTTCCACTGAGTAAATTGATTTATTTATATATTTTCTTTTAAAATCTGTAAGCTGCTTTACATTTATTCAATTCTGTTTAGTGGAACCAATTTGACGTTTAAATCAAACAAAACTAGGCTTCCAGATAAATTGGTTTCTAGCACAATCTGCCATGATGATGCATCTAGGTAGGCGTACAAGCTTGGTACTGAAAACCTAAAAAGGCGTGAATGAACCAACACTTCCTCATAGCATTGCCCAATAGGCATTCTAATAAGCACAAAGTGGGAAATACAAAAAGTTCACAAGATGCAAATCTAAAGAAACCATTTTTATTTGGATTAAAATTTGAGAGAAAAAAAAACCTTCATAAAGTCAAACAAGTTTTTTTAAATAACACCTGGAATGAATGAAACCTAAATCAGCAATTCAATAATGGAATAACACTGGGATGCTTGGAAAAGCATCAAGCATGTATGGCATTCAATATCACTGGGTCACGACTATCATGTGACTGAACAGAAGCACCAAGAGGCTCAGAAATTTTCTTTCTGCTCAGTCAGCCAAATGTAGCAAAAGCTGACTTCACAGCACAGACTGAAAATAGTCCAAAGTACCTGTAAAACAAGTTTTTTTAAAGGAGAATACTTTAACTGAGTCACTCGCATGATCGCAACCAGGTAGTGTTTCACTTCCTGGTAATTGTTGGCAGGAGAGCTCATAGAATGGAAACCCACTGCAGAAAGTGCTGGTAAACCATCACAAGGGAGGACACTCATTTGTTTCAAGATTTCAGACTTCAGGTTTCCATGTCTGCAAAGCAATCTTTCCAAAAGAAATTTGTTTTAGTGTTTTTTTTTTAATTTACAGCTGTGCTTCCTGAGAAAGAGCTTTGTATAATTTAAATTAAAAAATACAAGACATCAATTCAAACCAGATATTAAATTGCAGATTGAAACTGCACGTGTATCAAAACTATTTTCATTACCTCTGAAACTTTTATGTTTTGGTATAAAGGTTAAATGCAAAAGCTGGCCCAGTGTCCAGTTATTTTCAGTTCTAACTGTATATGTTCCAACTGGTTTTCATGTAGAGCCTTTAACTGTGGCCTTTTGTAGCTTCAGACTTGCGTTTGCCTTCCTGTGCTACGTTTACGGCTGCTGCGGGATGCGTTGGCCCTCTGCCGGCGTCTGCCGGTTTTTCTGCTTTCTCCTCTCACAACACTCGTGACCATCTGTCTCTGAGAACTCTGAAGAGCTTGAAAGACACTCTGACGTGTAACCTCACGGTCCCCACAACTGAAAGTCAGCGCTACGCCCTCACTGGTCTTCATGACCCGAGATGTGCCATCAGAGGTGCCGTCAAAGCATCGCCCGAGAGCTATCTCCTTCGCCATTCGGGGATCCTGATCTGTCTCTGTATAGATTCCATAGTTATGGCCCAGAGAGTCAAGAGGTGCCAGCATTGTGAACTCATTGGTGTCATTGTTGACAGCTAGAGGCAGGTGGTTCACCAGATAATCCTGCAGCAGTGCGTTTACGTGGTTTCTGTTACAACTTCCCTGAGGGATCACTTTCACCAGGGTACGGTCTACACGATCCTGATCAAACAGCATCCCACTGCACTTGAACTCGAGGCACACGGCCGAAACATTTGCATGATCCATGTCACGGATGCTGCGAGTGTCTCTAAGTCCATAAAGGTGGCCTACGGTTTTTGGATGGGTGCCACCCATGTTGCGGGACCGCACATTGATTTCATGTGGGCTGTGAATTTTAATCTTGATGTAGCAGGCTCTGTATTCCATAGGTTTGGGCCACCAGCTCAGGTAATCCTCTGTCCAGCTCATTGGGTCATCCTCATTGAATGGCACTGTGTTGTAATCGTAACGGTCTCCTTCTACTCGTGAAAACCGGAAGTGAGCAGCACTGAATGGGGCCTCCTCACATTCTTTCAATTTCTCAAATGCGTACACTGGTCCGTTTGCTTCCTCGGCTACATTGGGGCTTGGTTTTGCCACATTGATGCTGAAAGCAGTCTTCTTCACTTTGGGGTTTTCATGGTCAGTCCGCCTGTAGTTGAGTTTTCCCAGGTAAGGCTGTGGTACTCCAATAAGGCCTGGGTTGAGTTTGGGAGCAGACGAGACAGCCTCCAGTTCTTCCCCTCCAAGGTTGGCCATCACATACGCAGAATAAGCGTCAGGTGTTTGTTCATCGCAGAAGGCAGGAAGACAGGCTCCATTTGGGCCAGTGACAACACTATCAAATCGACCCCAGGCACGTGGGTTCGAGGAGAAACCAGGTTTTGGTTCCATGTTTATGAGACTCGTGACAACTCCCTCTACCTGTTCGCTGGGCATGAAGCGCTCGCTTCGAAAAGCCCTCACTTTCACATAACACCTGCGGTTCTCCGGCACGTCCAGGTTAAACAGACGTCTCTCTCTGATCTCCATGTTTCCAATCAGAAACGTTCTCTCTTCTCTTTTGCTTCTCTTTTTTTTCTCCAGCTGCAGGCTTCCCTCCTCCTCCCACAGGCCGGTTTCAGGATTCAAAGACCACAGCTTCATGGTGTCGAGGTGCTCAGACATCGTCACCTGAGCCGAATCCAGGAACACCTTTACCTCCCCTGCATTAAGGGGTTCATTGTTTTCCTCACCTCTGAAGTCTACTGAAAACATGCCGTAGGTTCTCAGGGGCAGGACGTCACCTGTGTCTCCTATGAAATTGAGATCACTCTGAGCAGCAGCAGTTGTGGAGACATCCCTGGGGTCTAGAAATGTAACACTTGCATTGACGTTACCAGTGAAAACTTCTCCGTTTTCCTTATAAAAAGAATTAGGGGGAATCTGGATCTGGACCATTGCCTCCTGGCCCCCTTCTTCCCCAAGCTCTAACGTATTGGTTTCTGAGGGGTCGATGGTCACAGGAGCTTTTTTTCGTAAGAGTTTGATCTCGTGATAAACAGCCCCACCTTTAGGGTTAAATGAAAGTACCTTTGTGGTGTTGACAAATTTTTGCATGTTGTCTACAAAAGTTAGCACCAGCCTTTCGGTGCCTGGAGGAACCTGAATGGAGAAGGTGCCTTTGTAGCCCGTGCGGCTGATTCTGACTCTGTTCATGAAGATATGACCAAACCTAATTGGCTCCCCGTTGTCTGCAGCAATCGCCCTGCCATGCACAATGGCCTTGGTGTCCACACATTTCTGACAGCCACACTCTGTCACCACCATGGTGGGCAGCTGGTAGCCCTGGCACATTAGCTGCCTCTCCTCCATCTTTGCCACCCCACAGCAGTAAGCCACTTTGTCTTTGCACCTGATACTATTGTCCAGTTGTCCAGCACAAGCACTTGAGGGGCATTTGCCCACATCGTAGTAGAAGTCGTTGGTGCTGTTTTGGTAGCAGTCATGTGGAAGATGGATGAGGTGCGATTCAGGCTTTGGGTTACACGTGGGCTCGTCTCTTCCTGTGTTTGAAATGTATGAACAAAATGACATCAATATAAAGGGACTTAGCTCACTGCTGAGGGATTGATCATGTTAAATGAAAGGAACTCACCTATGATTTTGAGAATGGCTGGTTTAGTCTTAATCCCTCCAGATGGACTAGTTGCTCTGCAGTAGTACTCTCCTGCCTGCTCAGAACGTAAATCTTTTAGGACCAATGTGCTCGCCGAATGATTTTCCATAAGACTGTTGTTATGAAACCTGTTGGTTCACACACAAAAACACAAGCAAACAAGTGACAAGAAATGTGAAAAACACGGAACCGTTTAAAATACGTGATGATTTACTTGTGAGCTCAACTCTTACCACTGATACTTGTCAGGCTCTGGTGTTCCAGTCACTTTGCAGCAGAAAGCAGCACTTTGTCCCTCCCTCCTGACCTTGCTTTCAGGGTTACTTATGACATGAAGCTTTTCTAAAAGGAGAAGAAATGAATGATTTTTTCTCCCCTGCAAACCAAACATTAGTAAATGTAAAAATTTAAAATTATGCTCATTTTTATTAGATTAAAATCTACGTTACCAGCTCTTTTAAGCTGTACACTGAGAACTGAGGTCCGCTCAGAGCTGGCAGGCACAACAACGTCAAGGGTGACGTGACCCCGCAGGCTGAATTTTAAGGTTGTGTTGCCATCGGGGCAGATACCAGGGATGCGGAAATGACCGTTGTGGTCTGTTAGAGTGAGGAATTTATCCGAGTTAAGGATGGCAGCCCCATTAGCAATCAGACCTCCTGCACGGCGCACAGAACCCAGAAGAATGTGCTCTTTACACATGCAAGCATCGCAGTCAGCGTTGACCTTCCCCATCACACAATGTAAGGAACAGTCTAGAGAAGGAAACAAATACATGTTAATTTGGCTTCTTTACATCATGAGGTCATAGCAGTAGAGAATTAAAAGTTTGCATATCTAAAAGCTTACCAGTCTTTACACACTCTGGTCCATTGCATGGTTTCCCTTCTATTTTAGGCCCACTGCAAGTCACGGATTGGGACTGGCAGCTTCGATAGCGAAGCTGCACACCCACTTGGCCACAGAGGGCAGGACATGGGCTCCAGCCTGACCACAGACCCCACTTTCCCTGAACACTCAAAGCTCTCTCTGCTGGAAAAAAAGACAAAATAAAAACATTGCTTCGGCAGATAGTAGATAATACTAGTTTGTAAGCATTTTATCTGTCTTGTCAAGAAGAAATGTCTGGTCAAAAACACAGGGAAAGCAGAGACCGCATTGTGGTTTTTGTTCAAACCTTTAGGACAAAGAAAACGAACGGCGTAATTGGAGCAGTTGCGTCCAGGAATTTGCTCCTCGTTGAGGCACCAGAATCCCACAGTCGGGTCCGCGTGGACAACTTCCCCAGTTTCTCGCGCCGAGACCCAGTCTGTGGTTCTTGCTTCGACTGCCTGAGGGGTCTCACACACTCGGGTACGGTAATAGAAACGAATGGCATCCAGCTGCTCGTAGTCTCCACGGCCTCCAGGGTGGTCAACATTGAACCACGTGGTCCACTCGTAGTCATCTAGACGTTAAAAGTGTACAGAACCACATGAGACAATTTATTCCCTATAGCTAAAAAAATGTTAAAGTTAGGGTTAAATGTGAGTTTTTGATGATGAAACTTACCATTAGAAGGATGCACAGCAGGACCAGACTCTCTGTTGTCTCTTCTCCATGATGCTACAACAAACAAAATCATTGATGTGACTCAAAACGCAACAAATCAGTGCACATACTCATATTATCATTATGTTTTAGTGCCCAACCAATCTGTTGCTTTTATAAAAGGCGATAAGAAACACCATAGGCCACTTTTAAAAATTTAGCCAAATTTGAGTTGAATCTCAAATTAGAATCTCATTTCTGCATTGAGATTCTGAATAAAAGGAATTTGACTATAGTGTTAAAACGTCAAACAGGAAGAAGAGGGATGTGATTTATTGGCTAAAATAAAACAATAATTAAGAAATGGCTTGGAATCATGGATTAGAACTAATGAGGGAACAAAATGCGTGTTATTACTTCAACAGGTCTCCGAATTATGATTTAAACTGAATTTAAATTTACATTTACAGTCAATTTTTATTTTACATTTTGAGATTTAATATAGTTGAATTAAAGTAAATTAAAATACTCACATTTCATGGTTTTATTTCATCATTGCATACATTACTGAGATTAAATTAATACATTTTAAGATGTTTTTTTTTAATTTTCCAATACAAGCGACAACACTACTAAAAACAAAACTGTTGACATCACGGTGAGAATCCCACCTTGAGCTGTGAGAACGCTGGCTGCGCCGATTCCCAAAAGGAGGAGCAGAAAAAGACGAGGCATCTGTGACATTCTCACACCCTGCTGCCACCTCCGACCTTAAAAACTTTCACCTTGATGTACGTTTCTTTCCAGAAACTCCAGAGGAGATAAACTTCAGCAAGCGTCACACCTGGAGGAGAATCAACGTGTTCCATGTCACAAACATTCAGCATTCACTGAGCCGACACTAAATCTGACAAGACATTAAAAAACACCAGCTTATGTGGGGAATAATCTGGATAAAAGTGTGTGCTCCGTTCTCGTTTTCTTTGAGGTTTCCAGGGTGAAAAGACTTGGATGGATAGAGTCCTCCTCTCGGATTACACATCTGTGTTAACCATCATCATTTGTCAGGGGAACGCTCAAACATCTCCACTGTGGAAACACTCAATCCAAACACCCACACACAAACACACAGACTTCACTCGCTCAGCAAAACTGAGAACAAGTTGTACACGGCATGTCGTGCAATCATTGTTTGACCCCTACAGAGTAAAAGCACAAAGAATATTGATGATGTTGTTTGGGATTGATTTGGAACTCAAACAAACTTCCTCTAAAGTTATGTTTCAAAAACACAATTTAATTTAAAAAAGTAAAAATTTCAGACTTTTCCAAACCTTAGCATAGCAGACAAGGACACAAATTATATGAAAATCATTCTTTTCTTACCTCCCTTTACTCTGCTTCTATTAGTCCTGATCCTATGGTTTCATGAAGTCCTTCTTGACCTTTTCCTAAACTTTCAGTTCTCTGCTTCTCTGATGTTTTTCACTCTACTTCAGTCTCCTCCTACACCTTCTCTTTTATGCTTCTCTCCCTCCTCCAGCCCTCCCCGGTTTCTGACTGCGACTTTTCATTGCTCCGTTATATTTATATTTATCACCTTCACTGTAGAACACCAAATGGTCATTTGATGACATGACGTATAGAAGAGAAAATGCTGAAACAGGGGTCTGAAACAGTAACAAACGCTGATGTTAAAAATCAATACTGATGGAATCAAACTGATCATTTGTCCTCATCTTGGCTCTCTGTTGAGGTCATGATGTCTTCATGTGAGAACAGAAAACTCTGGTTACGGACACAGTTTAAAAGAGACGAGATTGTTTGAAATCTTATTCTTTTCCTCACACTCATTAGCTGACATTAACATCCCTTAAACGAGCAATGTTTGACAAAATCTGGTCAGCAACTTGCTATCAAATAAAACACATGCTGCAATGCACTGAGTAGAAAAGCAGCTGTATTTAATTAATATTTTTGTTGTGATGTAAAGAACTAAGGCTTCAGGTTCAGAGGCAGTGGAAGGCTCACAGTAAAGCTCCAGGCTAATTGTCATTGTGCTAATGAGAGTCATTGATGTTGCACAGAGGCAGAAAAACAGCTCATGCTATGTTGGTCCAACAAATACACATTTGAAAGGCTCTTGCAGTTTCATTAATACAGCCAGGTGAGCATGAAAACCTAATTACAAACAGATGCTCACCATGATTTTCTGGAATTCATGATTAGTTACATTTGCATAAATGGATGACTGATCTAAAGTCTGTCTAGTGTCTCTACAGTTTTCATCGAGGTTGAGCTTTTTGTTGTCCCCGTCTTTCGTTTCATATCTTTTATCCTTTTTTAGAGGATGTTTTATTTTTGTAGTCAAGAAAAGAATGGTTAATTACAACAAAAATACCTGCAGGCCACATTAAAAGGAGAGGCAGAGTGCTTTCATGATGATAAAGATGTTGCATAATATCATTATTACCAAACTGAATAAGATTATTGTAAGAGCACAACAGAGATGAGTGAATATTACTGAACGTCTGTAATAATTATGTATGTATCTTACAGATGTAAAGGAAGTAGACTGCTCCATCTCCCACTGCGTGACTCCAAGCCTTTAATGACAGAAACAGAAACTGGTTTTTGCTTATTTTCACCGGCAAAGTCATTGAAACGGACCAACAGCAGCTCCCCTCCTCCTCATCATCATCATCATCTCCTGTCTGGGAATAATTCATGAAGTCCAGTTTCTGTCTCTACTTGTATCCTAACCATTTAAAATATGGAACCGATTCTCAGCTTTTCTGAAAACTTCACTCCGTCCGTCCGTTGTCTGCCGCTCATCTGGGATCGGGTCACGGGGGCAGCAGCCTAAGCAGAGAGACCCAGACTTCCCTCTCCCCAGCCACTTGGACCAGATCCTCTGGGGGAATCCCAAGGCGTTCCCAGGCCAGCTGAGAAACATAGTCCCTCCAGCGTGTCCTGGGTCTTCCTCT
>JAUBOC010000043.1:5776373-5787930 GCA_032275365.1 Anablepsoides cearensis | reverse complement strand
TCACTTTTTAAATGGAATTACTGAAATAAATCTACTTTTTCATGATATTCTAATTTTATGACCAGCACCTGTATTTGCTGAAAATGACATGCAGGGTCTTAGTCTGAATCATGCTGTAATTTTTCCTGTAGTCAACTTGTAGTGCACCAGGTAAATACATAATCTTATAAAAATTGACAAATTTAGGTATGTTGTATAATACAACCTAAAAGTGTAAAATGTTAGTTACTGTTGAAAAAAAAGCCTTTTCTTAACTGTTGAACTGACATGGAACAGGAAAGATCCTGAGTAAATACAAGGAAAACACAAAAGTTAAGTAAATTTCAGTAAAAGTGTTACATTTTAAACCCAAAATATCCAGAAGAGCTTTACAAAAGAGAGCATACCTCACAACCACCACCCCAACGCCAGACGTCTAAGTACTTGAAAAAAACAACAAAGTAAAAATACCTTAACAGGAGATGACTTTGGTAATAAATTAATTTCACTGATGACAAAAGTACTTAAAGTAAAAGTCATAAAACTGTTCACAAACATCAGGAAAGTGAAAGCACTTCAACACACTCTCTAAGAAATAACCTGTTGAATTTACTGAACCAAACTGGTTCCACTAAACCAAGTTGAGTTAACTGAGCAATATACGCATTTTCTATATATCACAAAGCTTCATATTTACTCTACTAGGTTTAGAGGAACCAGTCGACATGACTTAATTGTGTAAATTCAACACTTCATTTTTTAGAGTGCATAAACAACTCCTTCCAAGAGGAGTTCAGACGTATTTAATTTTGGAACGAGTAACTAGGTGTTATATTTTAAAGTAAAGAAGTAAAAAGTATAATTCTTAGATTTAAAATGTAATGAAATAAAAGTAAAAGCTTTAAAAAATACTTTCTAATAAACAATTACTTAGGTACTGTAACAAAGTAAATGTACTTAGTTACTAAAAACCTCTGCCCAGTGACCAACATTACGCTCTTGAGTTTACTTGTTAATAAAAGGTTTAGGTGTGAAATGAACTGCAATGGAGCTTGAAAACAAAATATATGTGGTTGGAGACTGTGAGAAAGTGCCTGAGGGTGGGATTATAAAAACCAAGGCAGGTACCTACTATATACATACTGTATGTAGAGTGCAATCAGTAGCTTGTTGTGATTTTCTTCTTATTTTAACTTCACATTTTTAAAGTGTGGTTAACTGTTTTCCATGTAAGGACAGTGTTTGATGCTCCTACCAATAGCTACAATAAAACCACTGAAAGTCATTAACATTGATCTTTTCATTGTATCGCAATGTTCTGCAAGACAGACCTTGGGTCCTGTGATATTTATGTGACGTTTCATTCTCACACATTACCTGCCTGAAAAAGAACAAACAGGCTTTTAAAGCAGAAGAGCACGACGGGGAACTGTTGCACCACCAAAACACCACCTGAATAACTTAGCTCTTATCAGCTTTGAGGAAATGTTTTATTTTAGTTTTTCCCATCAGAGGTTCACACAAAAGCTTTTTTTAACTGAAAAACCTGTTAAGTAGTTAATATAACACTGCTTTAGACTGAAATTTATTTGAATTATTTAGTTCTTGCTCTTGTAACGCACTGAAATCAGGTTTTTGCACATGAAGCTTTGATCCGCTCAGATCTCGTCTCATCCCCACCATCTCAGACATTTCTACCCTCTAATTTCCCTCTCAGCTGCCCAGGGGACAGCTGGGCAAACACTGACCCAAATCTGCCCCCTACCCCACAGCCTCTTAATCTCTGCGTGCCCCCGCCGGTTCCCCTATTCAGGCCCTTGCCCCATCAGTTGGCCTCTGATTTCAAACAGCCCATTTTACCAAGTAAACCACTGGTGGTGATGCCCACCCAGTTCTAGGGTCCTCCAAAGGAAAAAAAAAAAAAAACTGCATGAGACTGTGGGATTCAAAACCCTGAAGAACTCAAATACTGAAGGTTGGTCCAAACAATGAAGAGGACCTACCCTGTTTCTTTCTTTATTAAAAAAAAGAAAACACTACAATTTTATTTTACATTTCATGTTATTAAAAAACGTTTTTTCTATAAAAATGTTTTTTTTTCTTTAAAAAATATTATTTCCCAACATATGCTGATCGTTTGCAACAACCATTTGCTAAAACAAGTTGTTCCTCCTGAGGCCAGATGTTGTGTTACGTAAAGACACACATCTGTTTTACCTCCATCCTTTGACTTTAAGCTGAGAGGGAGATTTCTACTTCTGGCAAAGTAACTGCTGGAGTCGTTCCTGTCCCTGGTGTGAGTGCGCACCCTGGGGTCTAATTAATACAACTCGCTGTGCATCCATATGGCTTTCTCAAACTGAGAGCAGGAGAAACAGAAGGCCAGAGAAATACAAGATAAACCAATGGCGGGCGGGGTTTATTTGTCCATTTCTCCCATATCGATAAATGAGAACATACAGCACCTGCTGCTTCACTCTGCCTCCAACAACTTTACTTTGTTCAGGACAATGAAACAGGAAGCCAACCTTGGCACAAAGCACAATTAAACCCTCTGAAAAAATCAATGAGTAAAATGTTTCAGTCAACCGGACAGTAAAAGCCATTTTTTATGTTTTTTTTTTTACTGTAAAAAAGGACATTTTGTCAAGGCCACATGTAAGAGATGAAACAAAAGAGAGTAAACAGACCTTGAAACGCTTTCTTCTTCAGTATGAATTAGAAGTAGGGGTGGTGACGAGGGACAAACCAGAACAGGCAGCAAGATAAAGTGTTGATATGTTTACTCACTGAATCATCTGATGTAATATTTTTTGTTTTATGTGTTTGTTTTAAATAGTGTCTGTTTGATTTTAATGCTGTTTTTGCTTTCAGTGAAGTCACAGAATCAAAGTCACTCTTATTGGCATTAATATTGCAGGGTTAAGGGTAGTTTTAGACTTGTCTTGTTACATTTATTTACAGAAAACTAAACTAAGAAAGATTTATGATGCAAAGCTTAGTCCACAAAAACCAAAAGATGAAGACTGAAAATAATGTTTTTGCTTTTGCAGTTATTGAGCTAAAAGATCCTGACGGTCATTCACAGCATTTAGTAAATCCCCATCAACAAACAGCCAAAACACAACACAAAAGGAATAAATCTTCACATTTTTCAAAGCACTACCATCCAAACCCCTTATAAAACTACCAGCAGCAAAAAATAAATATTTTCACTTACTTTTGATGAATAATTAGTCCTCTTTTTCTGACCCAAAAGTAATCCAAGATGGCCGCCAAAGTGAAGACATAGTCCTTTCTTTTATGACATTTTCTTGCCACAAAAATCCCTCTTCCTTGTCTCGAAGCACTCAAAACACTTCATAACAAATATATTTGCACTTTCACATCATGTTTATCCAGCTAACTGTTCGAAAAACACAATAAAAATATGAGAAAATGTCTGCTTCTTCCAGAAAGTTTCATTTCTGTGTTTATAAAATGTCTCCACCCCTAAAAACCGCATATCAAACAAAAGGTAACTTGATTGGCTACACAACCGTAGTGTCAGAATGAAGCTGATTGCTGATTGGCCAGTTCTAAAGTCAATCAATCTGAGTGGGACATGTGGAGGTTTCTGCACATTAATTTGCCCTGGAGAAGCTACATGTCAACCCAGTTAGTCAAAAGAGGTGTCAATCAATTCAATTCAGTTTATTTATATAGCGCCAAATCACAACAATTGTTGTCTCAGGACACTGTACATGAAAACAATAAATGTAAAGAAGCCAGCAGATTGTGTTGAATCAAATCATCACAGTCTCCCATCCTGAGCAGCACATTGGTGACAGTAAGTAGGAAAATCTCCCTTTTAACATAAATAAACCTCCAGCAGAACCAGGCTCAGGACAGGCGGCCATCTGCCTCGACCGGCTGGGTTTGAGGGGACAGGAAAGAGACGCAGACACAAATAAAAATAAGACAACCAATCAGATTGTTTTAATGGTCTGTTATGTAAATTGAAAGACCCTGGCTGTATGTCGGGCTATAAAGAGGCAGGTTAACAGGTTGTAAATAAAAAGTGTCTGTACAGAAAAGGCGTAAAAGAGGGGCTTGTGGAGTTACTAAGTTAATAATGTGGAATTCAGAGCAAAGCATTGCAGTTCCACTTTATATAGACCCCAAATGAATGATTTAAATGTGAAAAAGAAGAATTGAAAAGCAGGACATGATTCCTTCAAAATCATTTTAGTCTGAAAGTCTGGTAAGAAAAGCAAAGAGTGATATGTAGTCCTTCAATGGTCTTTTATAATTTTAACATCTGGACAGAAACAGTGTTATTATGGTCTTGAATAAAGTGCACACCTGAAAGTGAACTAGTTTCTCACTTTTCCCACCCGGCTCCTGGGTGTAAGACTGTAAAATCAGCAGTTTGCTTCGGGGCTCTCTTGTGCCCTCTGGAGAAATTTCTGCACACTTGTCTCAAACCTTCAATTTAGGAGACTTTCTTCAGAAAATATCCGACAGTTCATGGTGTTCGTGTTAAATGGGATCACAAGGGAATCTCACATTGTTTTTTTAAGCTTCTGAAAAGAAATTACAGGAGTTAAATTATTCTAAAAACACACATGTTCCACTTTTTACTTTTTTACATCATCCTCTCACCCTCCTGTATCCATCCTCTTCTGTCTTAAATCAGCCTCACTCTTCCATCTTTTGCTCCCTTTGTTCCACCCCCATTCCTTCTTTGTCCTGCTCTGCACATCAGTGTGCACACAGGGGATGCAATACCTCCCCCTCCCCCCTTCCCTATACTTTACCCTCAACCCTCCTTTTTTTCCTCCTTAAGGGAGCTGGAGCAAATTGTACACAGTAACCAGCCAGGAGTCTATCTGAACGTGTGCGCACACGTGTTTCACCGATAAATGAGGAGATATACTAGAGAGTTTTCATTTCCTGTGAAAATGTAGCGTGAATGCTGAGAGCTAAAGGACATTAATCAAGACGCTGGAATGGAAATGTTAAAACATGAAGACAACAGAAGCAAAACAATGCAGAGAGGAAGCTAAACAAAATGGCGTAGCTAAAAACTACCTGAAATGATAGCCAAAAGATAAAAACAGCAAAAAGAAAGCTGAATGTAGCAAAACACCAACTAAATATGCAGGAAAAAATGCGATCAAACGGCCAATGGCAGCAAAACTAAAGCTAAAAATGGTAAAAGTAGCATAACAATAGCTAAAGTTTTTGAAGGAGTTAGCAATCTTAATGTTTTTCATGAGGCAAACGATGTCAGTATGGATGCACAATATATCGGCACCAATTTCAGTATCGGCAGATATTGGTCATTTTTTAGAATTGGTATCTGTCCGATATGTAAAACTGGGCCGATATTAACAATTGATACTGATTTCCCACTTTTTAACTTTGTGTTTCTGTTTTGGGAGGGGAGATGGTTGGTTGAGGAGCATCTGTTTGATCATGATAGTGATATTGACGCTGCATAGTCAGGAACAACTGAAGTAGAGAGCCATGTCAGAGGTCTGGTCATTTATTTACGGTATTAAAAAAAAGACAGAAGTATGTTTGTGCGTATATGTATAATATAATTTGTGTGTTTGTGTAATATCGGTAAATATCGATTATCAGCCATAACAGCAATAATTATATCAGATATATAGCCAATATATATATTGGTTGAAATATTCATATCGGTGCATCCCTAGATTTCAGTAAAGTTTTTTTTTAAAGGCGACCTAATATGGGGGTCCTAGAACATGTTAGTATCCATGTGTGGGCTGTACAAAACATGTTGGGGGGGGGGGGCTCGGCAGTCGATTCAACAGCGCGATCAACATTAGTTTGTGCTAAATGACAAGTCATGTTCATACTGAAGCAACAGCAGCACCAAACTCATCACTTATCGCCTTCATCTGCAAATTTGTGAGAAACAAAAGGGACAGAGGTTTCCTTTCAGTAGACAATCTGCTGGTATTATTGAAAGTAATCCATAGTGAAATTATTTACACAAACTACAACTTTCTTTGTTAACATTGCTAGAACATTGCCTTCATAAATAAAAAATAAAAATAAATAAAAATAAAATCAAGCCACGCAGAACCATCCTGTGAATAAGTGGGCGGAGTCTCCGCTTGGGTTACCAGGAGATGGGCTGGGCTCAGGTTGGGGTGGGTTGGAGTAGTTTGTGACATTAAGGGTGATGTTTGAAAACAGGTCATTTCAAGACGTGCAATTATTTTTTTTGGCTTGGACTGTTTTTAGAAGCACTACAGACCCAAATGTAAGTAAAAAAATCTGAAAAAAGTGAATTTTGCAAATTAGACTTTAAGAATTTTAGACTTTAAGACCTTTAAGACTTTTGCTGTCTTCTGTCTACAAGTGGTTCTGTTGGGGTCAACGTGCCGTGATCGATGGCTCACCCTGGAACTGTTTGGAGCCGAGTGTAAAGCAGCTGGGATGAGGACCAGGGCCTTCAAAGATGAAGCCATGCTAAAAAAAAACAACAAAAAAAGATGGACTTCCCTCTGTAGGTTTGAAGCGAGATGATTATGTATCGTGGAAAAGAAGGGGCTGTCAGATGGATTGGTGTGGCTCCTGCAGGATTGTGTTCTCTCTGCCGGTTCGTTGCGTCAGCTGAGCCGCAACTTTCCAAACCACTGCTTGTTTCCGAACGAAAAGAGCACCTGATTTATCCCTGAAACCCGTATAAATGTATTATAAGGTCAGCCCCGCAGCCGGCGTGGTCATCGGCTGTGGAACGATTCCCTCGGCACACATTGCAATCACATCAGCCCTCCTTTTCTCAGAAACAGTTGCTCCATTAATGTGTTCGGTGCCATGTCTCCTGTGGCCCCAGCAAGTTAATGCTCACACTCTATCAGTCACCCTCCACCACAACGCAGTCCATCTTAAACCAGAGCCACAGGCAATGTGGCACAGAGCGGGGAGAAGTGGCAGAAACCACACAGGCCTTCACCCAAATCTGCACACGAGAATATTCTCACATGGCTCAGTGAGAAACACAGCTGAAATACTATTTTCCTTACAAAACATACTGTTAAAATGTGTACTGCCTTATATCAGTTGTGTGAAATACTTTGTCTTTTTTCTTGCAGTGTTCTTCAGTGTTGGGGGGTCTTCTTGTCTCTTAGCCTGACCCATATTTCTAAATCACCTGAACATTAGAGTTGCTGATATTCATGTTTCAAATCAGCCGACTTGTTCAGCAGCATAAAATTCCTCCTACAGTCAACCCACATGATGACCTGCTGGATGAGCTCGCTGATCCCTGCTTTCTGCAGGGATGAGTCCTCCAGTTTTCTGCATCCTGATGTCGGCGACCCGCGGGGGGTTCTGGTAGTCTGTGTGTGAGGAAGCGGGAAAAGAGACGCCCCGGCTCAAAGTAATGCAACATAAAGAACACCACCGGCAGAGACAAACACAGGAGGAGAAATATAAATAATTTCTCAGATAAGTTACTCAATAAACTCCAAGAAATAATAGTCCTCTAATAATAATAGATCTTAAGTCAGGAGAACAGCATGAATTAAACAGAAATCATCAGAGATTTGGTCATTAATTGATTCTGCAGTCAGGAAATAAAATATAAATGTATTTCTGAGTCATAGTTTCTTCCTCAGAGTTTAGACTTAAGGACAGACTGGATGCTACTGATCTAACTTCTGATATTTTGCAGAACAAAGACGATAGTCACAGCAAAGTTAGCTCAGACAATCATAACTTTAAGGTTCAGCATTGTTTTTATAAGAAATTGATTCATTTATTTGGTAAAGTGTTTTTGACTGTGTTTAAAAATGTATTCAAACAGCAGATTTAGTCATTTTCTGTGTGACGTTTCTATGAAATGGGCTTGATGTCGTCAGATATAGAAAATGATCTGATGTAAACATGTTTTACCAATAAAAGCCACTCCTACACAATAAATAAACAGTTCAAAAAAGGAACCAAACAGGAGCTGACACGATGGTTTTGATTATTTACAACAGGAGTAAAATAATGCCACATGGGAAGGATGTTATAGCTGGAAAATCTGGAAACAGTAAAACAAAAAAACAAAAAAAAGGAGAAAGAAAATCCTGAGGTAGGTGGGTTTGACTGGTGATGACTGGTGCGACCTTTGACCCCTCTCTCCCTCAGCCGCTCCCTCTGAGACGCTAAAAGCTAATCGGACTGTGAAACCAAAAGACAGCTGCAGCCCTCCTCGTCGTCCTCTGGGTTCGCTGAAAAATTGAGGTCTTTCTTTAAACGGTGTGGGGTCAGCAGGAACCCGGGCCCGGCTGTGGTGGTCCGGTCAGGGATAAAGTTTTACAGGTTGTTTTTTTCATGTTTAGTTTGAGCTGTTGTGTGTTTGTTGGTCTGTGGAAGGAGAGATTGTGTAATTTTTCATCCTATCATCTCTATGGTTTAAATACTGAAAAACAAAAGAAGCATATTTCTTTGTAGTTGTTTCTGTTCTACCTCCTCATTGACCCGACCTGTTGCTCAGAGCTGTCAATCAGTTCTGGATATAATACCCTTATATTTTCATGCTTTTTACAAAACAACATTGTGGATTTTTTTGATTGTACATTTTATCTCATACATAAAACAATCAGTCACGACTTGTCCAGAGGAGTGAATCATGTCTCTTTTTTAAATTAATGTTTTAAAACAAATGTTTAGTACAAGCTACAAGAGTCAGCATGTTGAAATTACAGCAAAGACTAATAATAATAATAGTACTAATACTAATAACTCAGGTTAATAATATAACTAACACTTATCAGGCTCTTTTTGTTAATTAACAAAAATCAAGACAGCAGAGAACACTTATTTTGCACATCAAGCAGAATTAATTCTGAATTGTGAATAAAGAGAGGTGATTCCTGAGTGAGTGCAGCTGAAGCTGTGCAGATTAAGAACAACACTAAACAAACACATTTACACATTTTTAGAATGTATGTGTATCTGACAAAATGGAAAATTAAAGTTTCAAAACCTTCTTTTTCCTCTCTTAATATGAAACCTTGTTTCTAACGTAGAGGAAGTAACAGTCAGCAAACATAAAACAGAAACTTTGGCATTTTGTGAACAACAAACATTTATCTGATGATACAGTGGAAATAAAAAAAGCTGCTCATGAGAAGCTATGTCCATAATGTCTCTACAATCTGTTTCAATGTTTTCATTTTTAAAACGGCCTTCTGACTCAGCTGATATGACTGTCGTCGTGTTCACTGATGTTCTGCAAGTCCTTTGAAATATTTGCCCTTTAAATAGTTTTATTATTATAAAAATACGGTATAATATATAAGCATTGCTAAGCACTGTGGGCTCTTAGTAAAGGTCCTATCACACTAAACAACTTATGCCAACTTATGAATATTTTAAAGACGTCTACATTGAAGCTGGAATTGAAAAAAATCAACAGGCAGCTTCTTTTTGGAGTGTACATAATGTAATGTAACTTTTATTAGCAATTTAGACAAAAAAATGTTTCATAATTTGGCACAAGTTGTCTAAAGTGACAGGGCCTTTAGGCAGCAGTAATGCTGTATATTTGAATTTATCTTTTTATATTAGAGAGAATAAATAATGTTTTTACATTTTTTAAATCATGTAACATGAAACTGATATTGTTGCTCAGGGTTATAATGTGAAAACCTACTGACTCACGCCTTGTGATCTGTAATATGCATCTTATTTTCTATATATTTTCTATATAAAAACATATCATCAGTGTGTGAATGTGTGTGTGCATGGGTGAATGTCTGTAAGTGCACAGTGCTTTGGGATCTGGAGGGACTTGATAAAGCGCTATATAAGTTCAGTCCATTTACCATATTAACACACACATCCTTGTGCTTTCATCAAACTGAGGACTTTGTTTTGACTTGCATTAATTTATGTAACTACATTTATGCCTAACCCAGACATTTTCCCCTAACACTAACCATTACTAGTCTATAGTTAACCCTAACCTGAACCAAAACTTAATTCACACCATCCCTCTAAACCTAACTAATAGAGTAGAGCTGCAAAAAATAGTGCAGAAATGTCGTCTTGACAATAATGACCTCCCTTTGTTGGTTAAAAACATATGACTGTCCTCACTCTGCAGTAAAAACAAAGACACACACACAGACACACACACAGCAGATGTAGAGGAAGTAAATTCCAAGCTTGCCCAGCTCCACAAGTCTTGTGAATAAAATATTTATTTCTCTCCTGTTTTTCTTTCCTGGTTCCCCTTATTTCTTTCTGAGATCTTATTTATTAGTTTGTTTTTAAATAAGTTATTTTTTTTATCTTCCAAATAAAGTGAGTAGGACTATTACATATTATATTCTGAAGACTGTGAAGCCAGGACTGTGATTTGTGGCGTTATATAAATAAAGCTGCCTTGAGTCGAGAAATTACACGGTTGGATTTTCTGAGCCATGACCATCAGGTCTACTCTTCATGGCTGATTCACTGAGATCCCTGAATGTGTCCACCTCTTCAAAGAACCACTCGCACAGTCAAACAGATTGTAAAATAAAATAAGCTGCACATGTGAGGGCTTATATAATGGGCTGATTATGTAAACCATTAGGTAGGCGGTAAATCTGAAGGTGCACTGAAAGTGAGCACACCTCAGGTATAGGAAAAAAATAAAAGCTCTCAGTTACTCAGAAAAACTGTACAGGTGAAAATGAAAAAAAGGTCAAAGCTACTGCTCATAGCTGGAAGATAAAAAATCAAATCAAGTTTTAAATTAGAACCAACATTAACTAAAAAATGTGCATTTTCTGTGAAAATGCAGCGTGAATGCTTAAAGCTAAAAATTGTTTGCATTAAAAAAGAAAAAAAAGTACAAAAATTTTGTGATTATGTGAACAGCCAAGAAAGCTGAAAAGCTGAAACGAAGCAGATATACAACATATTAGTTGAATTGAGCAGCTGAAAGAAGTAGCTAAAAATATCACCCAAAAATGAATTTATCTGGAAAAGCCTAATGGCGAAAGAAGCTTAAATTGCAGAAAACAGCTGAAAGACGCATAAAAACCTTAAATAAGCAGAAAGGAGAAAAACAAAAAATTAATTTGCAGAATAATTAAAAGAGCAGAAAGATAGCTGAAGAAAAAGAGAACATATATTAGCTAGGAAAACTAAAATTAGCACAAAGAAATTTAAAAAAATGAGAAAAAGAAAAAACAGTGTAAAGTGCAGGATGTGATGTTAAAGACCACTCCTGTAATTTTGAATGAGAAAGAAAATGATTAAAAAAAAAAAAGCTAAATCTCTCAAAAAGTTTAACCCCTTAACAGCAGAGGTGTCAAGTAGCTAAGAACAAATACTTTAATACTTTACTTAAGTAGAAATTTTGGTTATACTTTAGTGGAGTAATTATTTTTCATCCTACTCCTTACATTATAATTCAATTATCTGTACTTTCTACTAGGGATGTCCCGATCCGATCACGTGATCGGAAATCGGTCCTGATCACAAGGTTTCAGACACGATCGGAATCGGGCGTTACACCCCGATCAGGGATCGGATATGTGTTTATATTTATTTTAAACACAAACGGGAATAA
>JAUBOC010000043.1:5761399-5776273 GCA_032275365.1 Anablepsoides cearensis | reverse complement strand
TTTTAAGGAATTTCATGGGTGAATGTTAAAGAGATAAATTGCTGAAATACCAAAAGTAATAATCGGAATGTCCTGAAGGAGCTGAACATTTATACATGATACATCATATACGATTTGTTGAAAAAGCACAAAAATTGTGGAACTAGATATATGATAAAAAAAACAAAGTCAACGTATCATCTCAATGGTGTGAATGCCTGACAATACACAGAATGGGATTTCAGGTTAAATTTAAATGACTGAGCATGGAGGAGTGCATTTTGCTCTCTGCCTTCCACCCCAGAGTTTTAGAATAAAATTGTTGCATGTCAAAAAATGACGGTAAAACTAAAGCAAAAATGGGATAGGAGTGTGTTTTGTGCATTACTTCTAGCTGCTAGAAAAATCAATTTTAACTTAATATTTGCAAAATTCAATAAGGCAAAGTTGTTTCTGTTAATGCTAATATCAGTTAGTATTGTCGGCCATCTTGGATTGATCAGTTGTTTGGTGTACATCCATTGATCACTGTTTCATTAAAATCCATTAGAGGGCGTACTGGATCATAAAAAATCAAATGTTTTAGACATTAAATGCATTTTGTTGTGTATTTGGAGTCTCTAGGAGTGTTCTTTATATTCTTTATATTTCTTTTTGTTTCAGGCTGATTCTAAAATCTAATCAGATACAGGTACATCCAACAATATTTTTTCTGCAAGTTTTCTTTTTTTTTAAACTTGCACATAAGTTCATGAGATAATTTGGTAACACACTCACACACAGACAGAAGTAAGTAAACATTATTTTCAACCTTCCCCTTTAGGCAGTGGGTGATAATTAAAAATAAAGTTTTTATTTTAACAACCAAATAGTGTCTGCGACGCCTTATTGTAGTTTTATAAGTGATATTTTATTGTGCTGTTCCTTCTTTCTTTACAAGTAAAAGAAAAGGGGGAAAATCAATTCCAACAGTGAAAGAGGGTCCAAACAAACCGAAAAGGAGAAGAAAAAAATGGAACCATCCTTTGGTGTGTCCCGGAGGACAGCCAGATAAAGAGGCGTTTGATTCATATTGGACTCTGGGTTTTGCCTCAAAGTGCAGCCACGCATTGGGATTTACTGTGATTAGACATCCGGCACCAACCTCCATCGACCAGGAGCTCTGGGCCTCCTGCTCAATACTCTTTGTCTGGCCAGGAGGCCATGAGTTAATGTGCCGAACAGGAGAACAGGAGCGGCAGAGAGGAGAGAAAGACCACAAGCCTGGACTACATTGATCTGCTGCATCTCTGCGGACTGCAGGAAGCAAACATGCACACACACACACACACACACACACATACACACACACACACACACACACACACACACACACACACACGTAGATTACACTATACTTTCCACACAGACTCAAAAAAAAAAAAACAAAGGCAAACAGTGGATTTATTATTACTAGAGCTATTTATTATCACTGTTATTGTTTTTTTTCTTCAATCAGTGTTGCACAATGAACCCTAAAACAATACAAACCACTAGAAATGGTCTCATTATACACATATACATACACACATACGGTACACACAGTATATGTGGATATGTATAAAGATTTATAATTTATAATCGTGACATCGCAGTCGAAAAGAAAACATAGAAAGATAACTTTGAGAACACATACGGTCGTGATCCCTGAAAACTCTTTGAGAACACCTATTTAAAAACATCTCGTGTTCACCTGAATTAAACCGTGGGAGGAGAGCGGATACCGGCAGTGACCTCAGCAGACAAACACACAACAAGACAGACTGACAGAAACAAACCATCAGACAGACGATGAATGGTTGTGAGCTTCACTCGTTTAGTTTGTTTTCCCTTTATTCCTTTAATATGATGGATCAGCTGACCAGATAAAAACTCCTACACATGGAAACGTACAGCATTCAGATACATGTCAGTGATTTGGCACCATGTTTCAACCCTGCAGGATTTAAAACTAAAATCCGTTCAGATACATTTAAAGTTAAATTTGAAGTAAAATAAAACAGCAACAAACAGCTGCACCTATGTTCTGTATGAAAATAATCGTATAAAATCTGATTAATCGTGTTTTCATTTGGTTATTTTAAAATCTATCGGCAATAAATGACAGATGTGTCGACGGTTTCCTAGGTCTTAGCTCGTGTTGGCAGGATCGATACAGAACATTCTCCTCAAGCTAAGATGGTTTTTGTGAAGGAAAATGAACACAGCATGTTATTTTATTTTAGTTTGAAATAAATAAACTAAAATAAAAAGACTGACAGGACCTCACCCCGAGTCAGGATGTCAGGTGGGAACAGGATGAGGATGAGGTGATCATCAGGTGCCAACGAGGGCAAGAGACAGACTTTGTCAACTGAAAAGGTCACTCAGCGTATTTTCATCAATACACACCATTAAAACAGATCGACCGACAATGTGAGACAGGACCATCAATAGTACCATACTGAGATCACAACATTATTTTTGCCTTTTTTTTTTGTTTGTTTTTTTTTTGGGCTGAATATCACAGTGTTACCATCACAAGTCCAATAAGAATTAACCAACACTTTTCATTTGAGCTAAAATAACACGCCAGTATTTAATTTTTTTTGTTCTTTTCCTTTTTTCATGCAGATCTACTGTAGATTTTCTCTGCTTACTACCTTTAAACACACCAGATTTAATCTGTCTTCTAGAAAACAGAGCGGAAAATATAATACTGATCTCCAACATTAAAGAATAGTTACATTTAAATGCCATAAAGTACTTAGAAAAAATTGTGAAACTCAGAAGTATTTTGTGCGGCCCATGGGGTCTCAGAACAGCAAAGGGAGAAAAACTCATTGGATTTGTAAGCAGTTCACAATCATATCAGGGTGGTCATTTGGCACCAGTTGATTAATGTCAAGAGGGATTTAGCAAAGGGTTGATTGCATCTTATGTGAGCTTTCAGAGAGAGAGAGGAAAGAGTCTGAATATGTCAGGTTTGCTGAATTTCTGTGCCGTTTTCTACAGAATAACTCAGTTGTCATGCAGCAATACAATATCAGTCCAGCCGGTCTAATCTTATTTCTTCCTTTTGACTCAATCTGTTCACCTGTGTTTAGAAAATGCCTAATAAGAAAGAAAGCTGCAGCCACAAGAGCCTTAAAGTGGCAGCGTTTCAGTGTAAAACAAACTCAGCTCACGATGTTTCCTTCGTGAGAAGCTGAGGGTGAAATAAAACAGCTGGTTCTGGTTGTTGTGATAACAGATTATTCTGACAATCCTTTCCAATAATAAACGGATTCATCGCTCTATAAAAGTTCTGCAAACTTAAAAATAAAAAGCACTAATTTTGCACTTTTTAACAGTTTGATTCTCATTTCTACCAGAATAAATTTAGACTAATAACTTGTAACACATATAAAAGTAATAAATATTTAATTTAATTTAGAAGCTTAAAATTTTAGAATGTTTATTTCCCCCATGACAATAGAGAAAGGTGAATTATTTACTGATTGCTTTCAGATTAGACAAACGAGGGACAGAAAAAGGAGCACAGATACTCAGCATTTTGCTGTTTTGTCTGGTATTTACTCAAACAGACAAAAGAGGTAGCTACCAATCACAGCCATTGTGCCAAAACAGGACCAAATGCAGAATTTATGGAAGGAAACCAACTCCCTGAGCACAATGCTTGCCCAACAACCAGGATTCTCAAACAAGGAGCAAAGAAACTGAGCTAACTGACTGGAACAGCGTCTGACGTTAGAGCACCTCTCCAAGATTAAACTAGGACAAAAGACCTTTGAATCATCAGCTGTATCAGCGATAGAAATCATACAATTGACGGAGTCACAGAACCAGTCTGCCGGTGGTCACAGTTTTGAGCACCTCATTAATTAAGGTTCTTGTATTATACTGCAATATGACAACCTGGCTTATAAAAGTCCAATCACGCAAACACCACCGTCCCCGAACCACGTTGGATCAGGTTAAATAGTGCGACACTCAGACCTGTCACATCCACAGGGGTGATCAATTTCCTGCAGGAAGAGATTAACCTTCAATTACAACGAGGAAGTACAAAACAGCAAAAAAAATCATTTCTATCTTCAGTGAAACTACTTCCAACAGAGATTTAAAAACACTGATTAGAGCCACAGCAGCCTCGGAGAGAAAATCTCACACTTGTAGTGAATAAATGCACACAGAGGAGACTTTTACATTGAGAATTTGACCAGATGTTGCCCAAATCTAATGTGGCATTAACAATTAAATACATAAGAAAAAAAAGTCAATGTATAATTTCAAAGGCATAAAATTAGAGATGATCTAAGACAATTAAGATGTGTACTTAGTACAGTAATGCTGGTTTGCATAACACATTAAAACGATACAAAGTGAGGAAAAGTACAACTTCTGTTTGGGTTAGGACTTCAGAAAACAAATTTCATTTCTTGTTAGTGATCAGACTGAACTGAAACTAAAAATGTCTTAACCTGCTGGTAAACAAGTTGGTATTTTTACTACTAAACCAGATTAAAGGAGACATATCCTGCTTTTTAATCCTCCTTTTTTCACATTTATAAATCCTTCAGTTGGGGTCTATATAAAGTGGAACTGAATTCCTCCTTATTGCAACTTCAAAAGCCCCTCCCCTTTTTGGGGGTGTGTCTCAAAGCAACTTGTTTAACAAGGAGCTTCACACCCTGCCCCCCTCCAGCTTCCAGAGCACTCCATTCTAAAATAAAAAAAATTCTGCACTCCTAGAGACTCTAAGTTCATGACAAACTGTATTTACTATGTGTTGCAAAAAAAGGGAAATGTAAGGAAATGTCCCCTTTAACACCAAAGGTCCTTTCATATCATGTTTTAAGCAACTTATGCCAACTCGTGAAAGTTTTGTCCAACATTAAATATGTGTACGTTGAAAATAGAGTTCAATAAAATCTACTAGAAGCTTCTTTTGAATGTATACACATTGTAATGCTAATGATCTGATTGAATAACCTATAATAACACTTTAGTCATGATAATATTTACACAGGTTGGCCTAAGTTTTCTAAAACATCAGACAGGGCTTTAAGAAGCAGATGATAAATTTAGATCCAATTCAAAATGTTGGTTCATCTAATAAGAATAATTTGTTACATTATTTCCAAATTTGAAATGAAATGAACAATTTTTAAATCAATCTGAATTCAACCAAAAACAAAAAAAAAAATCCTCAAACCCTTCAGGTGTAAGTGTTGTAGGTGTCACTCACTTTTCTTCAGTTTTCTCAACACAATAAGACCCTCAGTGAGAGAAAATAAAGTAAAAACATTGTTATATAAAAAAAATCTGATTCATATTCACAACTACTGGAAATAAAGTATGAACTGTTCTCATAGTTAGTGCATGACATATAGGTCCTGAAAAGTTCTCCCTCCATTTGTGCGACCGACTGTTATTTCTATATATGTTGAACATTTTCTAAAAGTTGCAACAGCTGCATTTTTGCCTTTTCTTTTCGAACCGTTTCATCATTTTCACATAGTTTCCTTCATCTGGACCTGAGAGAAAGGCCAAAAAGATGGTTGAGGTAGGTAACCAAAATGTGTCAAAGCAATTCCTCTACAGCGTTTTGACGGTGCAGAGCAGGAAGCCGCGGAGGGGAGAGAGGCATCGAGACGGCTCAGCTACCAAACAATCGTCAATCTCCCCCAGGCGAGCTCTCTGTCTGTGGTCGTCAGCGTCTAATGAGTACAAACACCATGCTCCTGAAGAAGGAAGTGATTCAGTGTTGACAGGAGGGAGAAGGACGAGCAGCTATTGTAGTTTTGGGAAGAGTTACGGCAGACAAGCAAGATCTGCAACTGTCTCGTCTACTGGGCACCAGATGTGTAAAAAAGGCTACGGTTTCATTTAATAAAAGGCAGGTGATATGAAAACAAAAAAATAAAAAAATAAAAATCAGTAACAGTACTGCAGTAACATGTTTTAAAAAAAGAGTTAGAGATACACTGCTTTGAGTTTGAATAATTAAAGAATTGAACTTTTTTTCCCCTTTTTATTCACAAGATTATTATATTTGATGTTAAACAGCTCATGCCACTTTAAAATCTAAATAGATGAAAAGATAAATACCACTTTATTTGTTAAAAACAAGCCAAAATGTTTATTTTTCTTTATTTTCTTAAATTGAATTAAGTTAGCGCAATACAGAAATGGTGGGTCAGTTTCACCATTTGAAACCTTTATTGATTCTTATGCTAAGCTAAGCTAACAATGTTTTAAAGAATATTTAGCTTATACCATGTTTGATCTATTATTCATTTGAAAAACACAAATTTGATTTTACCAGAAGGCGAAAATAAAACATAAAAAAACATTTATCCTTTCATCTCTCAACCAGGAAGAAGCCAAAATGTCAAAGTAGTTATAAAAGTCATTAAACTAGTCATTAAAAACATAAATCACGCCAACAACTTTACATTTTAGTGCTTCCTGTCCAGTTTAGTAATATATAGCCAACCTTAATCATCGTTAAAATAACGACTGAAGACACGATTAGAAATGCAGTGTACCTCTAAGTCTTTCTTTTCAGCCACTGAACTGATATCCAGTGAAAAAAATACAATGATCTTTAAAATAAAATTGCATTTACACATTCTCAACATACAGTAAATAAAACGATCCGTCTGTCAACTTGCATGAGGTACTGACACTTTACAAACATCATATCCAGGACTTCACAAAGGGGGAGGAGGAAAAAAAAAAAGAAGGGTTTTGATTATGCATTAAGAAGTCTAACAACAACAACAACAGCGACAACATTAACTTTGTTATCTTGAGGTAGAACAATAATTTCAGCATTTGGAAGTGCTTTATGTTGGATGCTCTTTTGTCCGTTTTCTGTCGTTAAGCAGGAGAGGAGAGTCGATTGTTGACACCTGAGGTAGAGCGGCACCTGATCTTGCAGTTGTCCAACCAGTTGGTTCCTCCATATTTGTAAAGTCATTGTGAGCACTGGGGGGGAGGGAAGGTAAAGACCCTAAAACTTCCCACGACACATTCATTCCGGCTGAGGTAGGTTTTCTTTTTTTTTTTTTTTTTTTGTTCAATCGTAAAGTTCACACAGCCAAGTCTAGTACCGGTACGAAGGCCAAGAACTCATAAAAAAAATGTTGATTTCACTGAAACAAAGTCCTGAGACAGAACATATTGAATCCCTGGAAGAAGGTTGAGGTTTTCTGTGAGTAAGAAGGTGGTTTCACTGGGAGAGCAGGCAGCACGAGTCTTTAACATTATTAAAAGTGAAGAAATAAGACCAATAATTTAGAACCAATAACTTATATAAAGTATATGCACATATATAGTCTCACTAATAAAACGTGGAATAGTCACAAAACAAAATATTTAGAATTTAATCAGATTAACAGGAAAGTACTGAGAAGTGGAACAAACATCATCATAAAATGCTAAATATTAATTATTGCAAATTGCAAGAGTTGAGTGGATAAAGTGTTAGATTGAGTTTTGGGTCTATTTCACATTTTGCAGTGAGACTGAGTCAACATATACACGAAAACTTCAAAATAAAAGTAGTTCTATAACAGGAACATTCAAGGATCTCTAATCTCTGTGCTGCCTAACACCAGAAAACTAACAAAAGACAAAAAAAAAACAATAAAAGTGGTCCATCAAGCTAGAAATAGTCCAGCCAAAAACACTCCCAATACACCTTCCCTGGATCCTCCAGAACCTCTTAACTTACCCATTTATATAAAAAAATCTTTGCACAAAAGGAAAGACTACTTTGAAAAGAAACACTTGTCAACCTGAGTGAGAGAAAAGTCTAAGTGGACACTAGAAAGCGTCCCGTGAATGGGCCTTCATACATGATTAGCCTTGGTCCTGCTGAGCCGCTCTGGCTGAAGGATGCTCCTGAAACGGCGTCTCCCTCTCTTCTGCAAACTCGTCCAGCGGTATCGTAGACAGCTGGGTGTCGTTCAGTATGTAGGAGTCAGACTGAAAGTGAAGGCAGACAATAGTTACAGGAGTCTGAACCAGTCTGGTGAAGAATCCTTGAACATTTTAGTCCTTATAGACCGTAAAGATAAACAGAACGTCACTGAATGAGTTTCATAACCAGCATGAAACCCACATTTTAAAGATTTTACTGCAGTTAGAGCTATAGTTCAATGATAAAGTGCTTTCTGCTTTACATAAGTGTGACACTGTAATACATGTCATTTTCAGGAAATAAAACATTCACAAATTCAGCATCGAAAGCTTCAACTTCTGTTTTAATAAGAGGCATAGTGATCTTAAACTTATTTAAAGATAAAAATTGATTGTATTTTAACTGCTGTAGTCAGAAATGCAGCACAGAGAGCAAAGGGATCCCACCAGCTGCAACACTGAGTCCAAAACCACAATAATTTTAAATAAAGGTTTAGTGCAAAACATGGGAATTTAGTTAGCTGCACTGAGATTAATAATTTTTTTATTATTTATCTATTTAATTCATAAAAATAAAAAAAAGTTATTAAAAACAAAGTAAATCAATTACTGAATGAAAAGTGTGAAAATCTGTATAATATTAGATTAATAGAGTAATGAGACAAACCTATATGAAATAGTCTTTTTCTTTATAATTTAAGAACTGTTTAGATCTTATATACTTTATTTGCAATCAGACATGATAACTAAGCTATTACTTAGCCACAAATACACTTTTATTTATTAACATTTAATATATATATCATTAAAATTTATGTGTTTTCAGTTACAGCAACATGCTTTCGAGGCTAGCCTCAAAAATGCTAACCCCAGCTTGTCCATGCTAGTCACTAGCTTCTCCGATGCTAACACAAATGAATAATAGTCTTCTCATTTGCCAGCGCCAGCCTCTGAGTAATCGGTGCCGGCCTATCAATCAGATCAATAGCTGGCTTTGGAATAGATATAGCCTCCTGCTACAAGGATGTAGCAACTGCTGGTTGCGCAATAGTCTTAATTTTGGCCCTCATATCGCACCATAGTATAATAATACAGTGTACTCGACTACACTAGAAAAAAGTAATACCATGTTTTTTTTTCTTTTATTGTAACAATTAATTACTTAACAGCAAAACATTGAATTATTTCATTGAGTTTTGTCTTTTATTTCTCAGATATTTATGGTTTGCTGCCATGCTGACAGCAACAAAAGACCCCTCATAGCACCTACCAAGATGGCGGCACCGTCCAATGCTATTTTTATTTATGTGGTATTACCTAGTTATACATTAAACCACATCATTTATGTTAAAACAAATCATTTTTTCTGCCCTCACCGTAGATGCATCTTGTGTCTTGCGATGAGTGAAAAGTCTCTCGAGCTCATTGCTGTCGACCACTTTCTTCCCCGCGGCGCTGCCATTGACCTCCATCTCTCTCCTGGCAGCCCCGTTGAGCCCGGAGGCCCCCTGAGAAGAGGAGGAAGACTCCAGCGCCGTGCTGCGCGCTGCCTGGGGGGTGGCCTGAACCGTCTTACACATCATTAACCTGAGGATTACACAAACACACACATAAAACGCTGACAAATACACAACAAACGTTTTAGATATCACAGGCAACCGGTTTCATTTGTCAGTCAGGATGTGTTCCTCTGACCTGCCACGGTAGCTGAAGACGAGGAAGAGCACACAGAAAATGATGCAGGTCACTCCTATGTGAATTCCAATTATGATGCCTGTAGTGGACGTTTTGCTCTGCTCATCTTTTACGCAGTCACACGGGCCGTCCAGCACTGAGGAGGAAACATGGCAAACGTCAGTCACATGTCAGCAGGGTTTGCATTAGAAAAGCTTGACACGATGGTCTACGTACCGGACTTCTCCAACGCCTCCCGTAAAGACACAAATCTAGTGGTGGCGTTTCCATCTCCGTGTTGATTGTATGCAAGCAGTTTTATCTCATAGACCAACGAAGAGTCTGAAGAGAAGGAAAAACAGAAAGAGAAGCGACTTCACGGAGTGATCTGAGGGGGAAATCAGCTCGACCTCGTTTTCACGGACACACATTTGTTTCTACTTTTAGCCGTGTAGAAAAAAATGCATTTTGGCAGCTGTCAAAACACGTGAATCTAATTCTGCTTCCCTTTCATTTAGTAGAGCGGTTTTTCCTTTCCAAAACTGGAATTTCTATTGATTCTTTTTTCCGGGGTGTTTGTTGTTTTCGATGAATTTTAATCTGAGATTTGAGGGATTCTGACATGTTTCACTACAGACTAAAAATCAAACTTGTGTGCTTTTTGTTTATTTGCTTTATCACAAAAAACACATTTGCTATAATACGAAGCTAAAGCTTTAAGCCTTGCTGTGGTAAATATAATCAGAACATTTATTGATGTTTTAATCAAGCTTTCAAACTGTTACATAAAATCACTGTTTCTCTAATTTTCCGCTTTATATCTCTTAAATTTATTTTACTTTTGCTCTCAAAAAATAAATCGAGTTGAATTTCTTAATAAAAAAATTCAATGACATCCTGAAAAAAAAGTTTCAACTAATTGCTTCGTTTTCAATCTTAAGATACAAAAACATGATTTTCTGAACAAACTTCCTGCTCCTGAGACATTTTGCACTCAGCATTATTCTGTAGTGAACCAGAGGCGAGGCAAGGTCAAACAATAAATGCAGCATCAACAGCCTGTAATGGGCTGAAATACAGGTTTTATATTCATGTTTCACAGCTTCTCTAACCTTAGTGAGTTGACATTTTGTAACTGTCATTCAATTATGAAAAAACAAGGCATCGGATTGTTTTAAGATATGAGAAACAACTTGAATTTTGATCCTAGATGAGCAAATAATAGAAAATTTAAATCTTTAACGAGTTTAGCAATTAATCAGATTTTTACCAGTTTGAACAACAACGAAAAAGCAGCTGTGTTTAATCATGAAATAATATAACTTGAATTTTAAAGCTCCCAAATCCACTTTCAGGACCACCAGAAGACGTCATCAGTTCGTCTGAGGGTCTCACCCAGCTGAGTGATGTTCCACTGGGTGACGTTTCGAGCAAAGGTGAAGGGATCGGAGAACAGCGGCGCCTGGGCTCGTCTGTAGTAAAGCTTGAAGCCTTGGTGTTGGCCCATCTTAGAGGAGGCTTCCCACATTACTTGAACAACGCTGCTGTTCAACACCTTGGTGAAGAGGGAGGGAGGAGCCGGCACTGCAACACAACACGGAAGGAAATACGACAACATGAAGTAGATCAAAGCCTTGCGCTTCAATGGGGAATATGTGATTCCTTAATCTTCCCAATCTTTAAACTGAAATGTTTTGTGTGAAAGCCAACAATGGTTCTGACTCACCCTCCCCATGAGTGCTTTCAGTGATGCTGTCTGATGGTTTGCTGGCTCCGTGGGAAGTGTAAGCTTTGACGTAGAAGGTGTAACTGGTGGAGGGCTCCAAGTCACGGATGACCTGCTGCAGTGTGACCTTACTGACGGCCTCCTCATACTCCATTTCCAATGGGTCTAAAGGAGGAAATCGTGAAAGAATAGAAAGAAAATAAAAACAGGCAAGGTTAAAAAAGAAGCAGAAACAGGAAGAATGAGAGGAACGGATGGTGAGAGACCTGATGGAATATAATGAGGAGAGAAAAAGGTGATCAATACAGTCTGTTTCTGTCATTTATTTGTGGTTATTGCCCGTTTTACTGGTTTTATCAAAGCTTTTCTCCTAGTTTATAGCTAATCTAGTTTGGCCCTAGGAGGGGAACAATGGTGGGGTAAATTACAGAGGTGGAGCGAGCTGATGGATGGGCTAAATGAGGAGTTATACTGGACACGTTAAAGCATTTTATTGCCTTTATTTCAGAGACACACAGCCATAACTCCAATCTACCTCCAGCACTCAATTCATTGGGCTGAACCATCTTGAGGTAATTACAGTAGACCCTGTTGGTTGGCCCCCCAGGGGCCCTTAATTATCCACCCTACTGAGGTACCGATGTGAACATCAGCTGGGACAGCAAGACTCAAACCAAACCACACATACACCTGGCATAAGTATAAACAAGAAATAAATCAGTGTTTGTTTTATTATTCTTATTTATCTGTTGAGTAAGATGTGGATATTTTTACTTAGATCATAGATATAAAAGCTCTAAATGCATCAATTTTACACTTAAAGTACATTTCCACACAGGTTTCCGATCAAAGCATGTAATCAGGTCTTAATTTCCCACTCTGCAAACACACAAATTAATTTACAACTAAAGAATTCAGTATCTGAGAAGACAGTTTCTACCAAAACAATTACAATCGATCAGCCAAGTCATTTTATCAATAAGACGTGACGAACATTTCAGTATTTTTGTTACTGATGTGACAGGACAGAAAAATAAAAATAAATGAAACACAAAACAAATCTTTGATTTCTAAATTTGGAAACCATCCAAAGACCTTTAACCTTCGCACAGTTTTATTCAGGATCTGTTTGTTTGCAAAATATTGGTAAAAAAGAAACATAAAACATAATCTTTGTTTGACGATAATACTTTTGTCTTTTGGAGCTACATTTCTTTCCCTCCTACGCTTCATACCAAAGCTTCTGTTGCTCACAATACCAGTTTTTAGTACGAGCTGTAAGAAAGACACGAGTAGAAGGAAAAACAAGCAGAACTCTTGGACCTACAGCATGAGATCACTCTTTGTGTTTAGTTTTGGCTCAGTGGGGTCCTTCTAATTATGCATTTGTTTAACAGTGAAAACATTTTGAATGCAAGCCAGACAATCTAGAAAAGATTTTCTATGTGAAAACCTGCAAAATAATCTCCAGAATATTCACCATACTGAAAAAACGTGACCACACCCAGCAACAAGTTCTTACTCCCTACTCGTCACATATAGACTCTTGGTCGGGTACTCCCCTCGAGTCAGTTATTGATGTGCCCGGGTCTTTGGGTTGGGGTCCATGGTTAAGTTTAGGGATAAGTGTTACTGGTTAGGTTTAAGTAGTAAGGTCAGGGATTGGATGTTTAGGGCTAATAGAAGTTAAGTTTAGGGTTTGGGGTCATGGTTAGGCTTAGGAATACAGTCAGTTGTCGCGCATTTTCTATACTTATCAAAAATATGACAACAGGCTCCTCCCCTTTCTTCTAATCTCATCAATAACTGATGCAAGAGAGGGTATCTAATCCGTCAAAACACCAGTCAATATTTAACGAGTTGGGAGTGAGAATGCTTTGGTCCCAGAACAATCCAGGGTGGTGTGTGATCTAGGCCCTGTCCCAAGACTCACACTCACACCCTCGTTCCGCCCTTGTGCACGTGTTCATGTTGAAGGGTTTGAGTGCGTAGTGTGTCCCACATTCTCCACATCCGCACTTCGCCCCGCCCATTTTGGGTACTATTTCCACCCTTACGCGAAGTCCGCTTTTTTACGGACTTCAGTTAAGTGTATTACCCACAATTCCTTGCTGTGTGTTTTAAATTAAAAGGCAGAAACTTGGTAATGTTCGCAGAGCACCTTCCAGTTTAGTGGTGCCAGCAATGCACTTAAATTAGCCTGCCAACCACCAATAAAACCAAAAGAAGAAGAACTTACTTAAGTTAGTTCTCATACTCTGATGTATAGGCCTCCTTCACTTCATGTGCTTTCTTCTCCTAAAAACATTTTTTTATTTCATTTTTAGCAATACAAAAGCCAAAACAGTGACTGGTCCTGCCATGTTGGATGACGCAGAGGCTCAAGTCGATGACGTCATCCATACTGTCCCAATTCTCAATTTTTTTGCTTGCTTGTAGGGTGCACACTGAGCATTGGGACTGGGCCCTGAGCAACAAGATATGTTTGCTAAACTTGTTGAAAACTCTAAGTTGTATATTTTGATCAAAAGACAACGTATCACCTGAGGTTCTGCGGATATGGAGAACATAGCCGATGATGTCCTGAGTGTTCTGTTCGGGTTCCCTCCAGGACACTTGGATGGTGGTGGGTGAGAGGGCCTCAGCCTGCACGTGGGTGGGGACACCGGGCAGTCCGTCGGACCAGAGCACGGTGAGGCGGGCGCTGGCCTGTGTGGAGCCGGCGCGGTTCTCAGCGATGCACTGGTAGATGGCCTCGTCCTCCTGGCTGATGCTGTGTATCGTCAGAGTGCTGTTTGAGCAGAACAGGGGGGTGGGCGAGGTGGGAGGAAAAAAAAAAGAAAGGAAATTCAGGAGTTTAGTTCCTGGAACATAAAACCAGATTGTATTTCATCTACTTCTGCTACATGTTGCACATAGTGTGAAGACGGTGTCCTCTGAGATTCTCAGCTTTGAGTTGCAAGATCTGTCTAAATGTGTGTTGATGAAGCATTTAACGTCAGCCCCAACGGGGAGAAGATCTAAGTAAGTGAGTCCTCCATGCCTGATATCCTTCATGATTTTTTAAGGGTATATAAATCACCATGTTGTGGAACATGAGGACAAATTTTCAACAGAGTCAGAACCAGGACCAGTGAGGTGTGAACCATTTAAATCCATCACGCTGATGCACCAGTGGCAGAAGCGTCAACTAACCTTGTGGAATCACTCACAGCTGCTACGTCCGCGATTAAGAGTTATGGCAGTTCATGTCGTAAAGGTGACGCTCAGAGAAAATGAGTGACCTCTTGTTGGAAAAAAATAATAATTAGTAGCTATGAATTGGTAATGTTGTATACTGTATTATTTTGTTACACATTTTATCTTAAACTTCTCAAACTAATTAAAAATCCTTTCAGGAATCATGAGTTAGGGTTAGGGTTTTTTTTATGTAAATAAGTTGCTCAAGCTTGTTCCTGCTGAAGGTTGCAAGTAGGGGTCTCTGCAGAACATGTTGTCCTGTGGGCGGAGACGTCCCAAGTTGTGATTGGCGGAGGTCTTAATGT
>JAUBOC010000043.1:5746205-5761049 GCA_032275365.1 Anablepsoides cearensis | reverse complement strand
CTCTCTTTGATTGCGACTAAAAATAATCTAAAGAAACATCAGATTCTTCTCTACAGTCTGTTTTGTTAGCTTTTGTACCAATGCTCTGTTCACATGCAGACATTCCCTTTTTACATCACTTCCTGTTTCTTCACATTCAGATATCTCAACAACCGTTCATCTCAGTGACGTGAAATTTGTTTTGCAACGTGTTATCATAGTTATCTTTCCAAAAATGCATTCATGTTTATTACAAAAATTTGATGTCACAGACACTTTAAATTTGTAGTTCTTCTCGATTTCTTCTAGCGAGTGGCAGAGGTGCACAGCTCTGTTGCTCGAGTTTTGAACGTGTTGTCCTAAAGCAGTGACAGAGCTTTCATAAACATTTGCAACACCTCCTAAACCCAGCTGAATTTGTGTCGTGGGCATCTACAACCCATCTCACAAGCTGTGGAGCTGCATTTTGACACCTGCACAGGAGCTCTCCTCTGACAGAAAACACTCAAAATCCAGGTCTAAAAACCTCGTAGATGATGAGTAATGATTGAAAAAAACTGGTCCAAATTGTGATTTCAACAGCGTACTCCAACAGAATAACTCATAAATGTGAGGACGGCTGTCTAAGTGAGTACAAAACGAGCTGATTGAAAACGGTCGGGTAGTTTTATCTAATGTCAAATGACAAATAGCATCCCTGTTCAAACACTGCGAAACATCTTTTAATGAAGCTAACTCAACAGAGCTGAAGTACCCACGCTTTAGAAATTCCCTCATTTCATAACTTAAAGATAAAGAGTGCAGAGAATATCAATGTGACATAATTCATGTCAGACATACAAAGAGCGGTGTTCCGCTGTGTGAGAGCAGAGAGATTTGTGGCACAAATTCAGATTGGACAGGCAGCGGAAGAACATATAGACCATCTTTTCTCGTGCAAAACACATACGTTCAAACAGATTTGTCTCCGAGCAAAACTCCCCAGAGAGTCAATAAATCTATTTCAGGATTTCAAAAAAAAATGTAATTTGCCTGCATCAGTGAAACCTTTCATCTGTCCATGGGCACATATGTATTCACATACAGACACACACACACATTATCACACCACTGCCACACACTGCTCTTTGTCCTCCTCTTTTTTTTATCTCAGCTTCTTTCTCTTTCCACCCACATGGCAAGGAGCCTTTTAAAGGGAAAAAAAGAAGTATAAGGTAGCATTGTATGTGTTTGTGAATATATAGGCCATGTATGCAGCCAATTCTTTACATTTAAACATATAACACTATGAGGATATGAGGTTTTAAAATGTCTTCTTTTCATTTTTAAAGCAAGGATGTCAGCTGGATTTATTTTTATTGCACAGTGAATTTGTGAAACTTTTTTTTTGACATTTTAAGAGATAAAACACATTTTTTGGGGGGTAAAAAAAAAGATTCCTTGCAGTACGTCTTAAATAAAACTTAGCTGCACATAAGTCAGTGTGTCCCTAATCTGTCACCTGCTGTTTGTAAGAACCTGTCACACCGAAATGTCTTCTCTCTTTGACAGACAGGACACATTTTCTGTGTTGAATCAAAATTTTATCAAGATGCCACCACAGTCTATTGAGGGGAAAGCAAGCAATTTATTGAAAGAACAGCATGTCAGCCTGAAGGGTTTAATTTGAACACCTCGAGGACCTGGGGAGTGAGAAAACTGACATCTCAGGACTCGGATGATCTCACCTGCATCAGCATCACCTGGTTTTTAAGTCAGCGGGTAAGATGGAAAAATAAAACATCCTCTTTTTTTTTTTTAAATCGACGTGTTGAGATACAGTTATGTATGTTTTTATTATGAGTGGGAGAAGTCTGCAAGGTGGGCGGGCGGTTATTCTGTTCCGACTGCCAGGTGGATTCAATCTGGATAGTTATCAGGTCAGAGAGGCCCTCCGTATTTCACCTCTTCCGATCCAATTTCACCTCTGACCCCTGAGGTGGCAGCATACCCGCCCTCAGCTCGCCAGTCAACCATCACATTTGTGACAGGCTTTCATATCTGAGATGGATGGAGTGTTTGCAGGCAGGCAGCACGACCAGACGCCACAGACGCAGGAAGGAGGCCCCAGAGGAAGCACTCCTCGGTGCCACCGAGACTGGACGGGCCCCCTGAGTGTGTGAAGGGAGAAGGGAGGGCAAATTTCACAGCATTTCTTTTTTGGCTTGTTTGACAAGGTACAGTAAGACTGAAAGACTTCCAGCACATGCAGAAAGACAAGTCACAGACGAGCGGTTTGATCCTGCCGAAGCGAAGCTTTGAGACTCCACAGGTGCCGTCAAAACATTTCCTACAACACGCAGGATGAAAACTGACATTTTAGTGTCAAAGAACAAAAGAGCAGGAAAACACTGACCTGATTTATCCAGCTGCAATCACAACTATTAATCTAATTTCAACAAACCCACAACAATTTTTGCATAAACTTTTCGATTTTGACCAAACACTGAACATTTTTTGGAAACGGCTCCCTCAAGCCTGCAAATTAAAAACCTGTTTCCTTCCAGACACTGACCATTAAATATTCCTGCTATATTTGCAATTCAATTTCCTGAAGTATTACATAAAACCTGACAGGAACAACATGAACAAATATGGCTGTTCCTTTTCAGCAGGCTGAGACCCAACTAGAAGTGATGACAAGAAGCAAAAAAAAAAAAAGGAGTTTCCCTCCTAAACGTAGTGAAAAGGCGTCTGCCGGCAGGAGGAAGTGTCACCTTAAAGAGACAACCTGTCAGAGCCGTATAAGTTTATAATGCCAATAAAAGCGAACAGTAGAAATGTGCAACAGAGACAAAAAGGTTCCCCGTTTTTCACACAGAGCTTGCTTTACCAAATAAAACTTAAAAACATCACAACTTTGATGGAAACATTCTGAATAAACTGTATAAAATCAAACATTTTAGACCCCAACAATCAGAAAACCAGCAAAATCCTGGAGGGATAGTAAATAATGCATTAAATAAAAATGATAAAAATATCGCTTGTGTTGATATCCAAGTAAATTATATTATTAGCAGTTTTAATTTAAATATTTCTGCCTAAATTATTATAAACCAGGGCTATTCAACTGGTGGCCTGCGGGCCACATCTGGCTCGCTGGTGACCAATATTCGGTCCGCCAATTGGTTCATTAATCTCTTGAGCCCAAACTCCTGGTTTTCTACTTTAATTCCTGTAAGTGTTTTTTAGTTAGACATAAACATGTGCGGTATCTACAGAAACATCACATCTTGGCTAGAAGCTGGTAAAAAACATTTCTATGTTCGCTTTATACACCTAACTATAAGCCGTTTAAGATCAAATTAGGTATGTATAAAATCCGTTCAAAATGCAGCACGTCAGATACGTCAAAATATTTGTGTTAAATACGAGGCGTATTGCGTTCTTTTTGATATTGCTTTATTCCATAGGGTTCTGTAAGTTGTATTCATGATTAAATGCAGCAAAATAAACTATTTCAAAGGTAACAGATATTTGTAATACTTGGTTTATTTACATAACGACTTAAATTGCTGGACGTTTGGCCCCTCAGTTGTTGGCCTGCAGTATCTGAGGCCCCTGGAGCAGTTTAGTTGAACAGCCCTGAAATAAATTCTTCAAATTTAAAAGTAACGTTTGCAAATAATAGCACACATGTTGGAAAATGTTGCTGTTTGCTCAAACAAATTGCTTCTTGTAGCTAAAACCCAACTGTAAGATGTTTTAAAAACAAGACTCAAAAGAAAGAAAAACTATAATTTAGAGAATCATTTGAACTGTTAAGCATTAATGGTTTTGTTTGTTGGCAGAACAAACAAAACACCCATCATGACTTAAAGTTTATACATATTTATGCTGTTATTTTCTGACAAAACTGATCTTTAACAGCAAAATTCTCACACCAGTCTTGAGTTGAAGCTTAAGGAACCACTGTGCTTCTTTGTTTTCAGTCAGTTTCAGAATAAATTTTATAAAGTGCATTAATCAGGCCGTGGCTGCAAACAATGTGCGAGGGACAAAAGAAAGTCTGGGTGACGGAGAAGAAAAGACCTGGGCGGTGGAAGGCTCGATTTCTGGCTGTTTGCTTGTTTTGAGCCCCTAAACCAAGCTGTCCCGTCCTGACAAGCTGACACCATCATTTACTCATCAGTTCGAGGTCATTTCACAGATTGACGGATGAGGCTGCGGGCCAGGAGGATGGCTGACAGTGGGGTTTTTGGAGTCTGTTGTTCAGCTGCTAAGTCTGTGTTTACTCTCCATTGTTTCTGAGCAGCAACCCATCAAAAGGCAGCAGGGCCGTTCTGGATTCAGCGAGAGTGAAAAGGAGAGGGGGGGGGGGGCACGGGGACAAAGGGAGAACAGGAGGAAGAGGTGCGGAAGGAGGAGGGGAGGAGCGGCGAGCTGTCTGTTGCTTGAGAGGAGGGAAGGGCCCAGGGATATGCCGGATTACCGGCGGGTCAGAGTTCAAGGCCAAAGCCCTGGCCCCGGCTCCTGTGATGGGGGGTGGGAAAGGAAACGTGAGGCACAGAAGGGGACCAGGAACAAAAAAAAAAAGAAAAAAAGGCAGGTTCTTAGTAAAGCACAAAACAAAAACTTTTAAAAAGTGGTTGGAAAAAAACAAACAAAAAAAAAAAACGTCTGTAACAAACTCTCAGGTTTACGCAGAAGCCTGGTCCTTCAGATGTTAATTACAGAACATGATGCTCACACACACCGAGAGTCTGTTGCTTAAAAACAATACAGACTGCCTTTCAGATTGTTGGGCTGACTGATGCGAGATCACAGCTTGTGCTTGTGGCACGATCACACGAGGCCTGAGATACATAATTAGCAGCAGAATTAACAGAGGCTTCAAACGGCACGTTTCACAGGAGCCCGGTCAGAACGGAGACGGCTCCGGATGCTGTGTGTGTGTGTGGCGACAAAAGAGGGGCGCGCACACCAGCGCTCCTGTTTACAGACTGAAGCAGCCAATCGGCTCGCCCCTAACGTCACCGCATCCTTTTCACGTGGCCTTGTCCTCTCCGTGGGCTTTTGGAGTGTGTGTAGTATTGCATGAGAATGAGGAGGAGTAAAAGGGCAACACGCTGGAGAATTTTAGCGTTTGATTATGCATGTGTGCCAAATGAATGATGGCATGCACCACGGGGGCTATTTGTGCACATGCAGACCCTCTTGGTTTTTGATTAATGCACGCACAAACGTGCGTGTGAATGAAATGTGGAATCGATTCTGCTCCCTCCCCTTGTCTGATTTGCTCTTGAAGGTCAGTGTTATGAGAGATGGCTAAAAGGGAAAAGCCCTTTGTGTGACTATGTACACAAACACATAATAACATACATTAATTAAAAATCCCTCTTCCAGCTCTATGGCACTATTTATCCAAGCCGTTGCTATCAGCCATGATAGAGCAATATGTGCTCATTTATTCACACGCACACACAAAAACAAGATAATTGTGTCGCCTCTAGCTCTTGAATTCATTTACATGTCATTACTTTTGTTTTGGTGAAGTTTAGGAGGTAAATTTCATATAATTTCATTTATCTGTATTACACTGAAAATGATCTTTTTTGACTTTTCGGGCTGCAGGTTAAACTCTAATAAAGTTTCCAACAATTTAATCTGTAAGCGTACATGTCTAGCAGGATATCAAACGTTAGAGTCAGCAGGTCTTCTCTGGTAAACTGTAACAGGAATAATCAATGAGCGATTAAATAAGCAGGTAGTGAAGCTGAGTCATCTCAGGCACTGGATTTAAGGTCCATTCTGTGGAGGCACAGCTTTGAATCCCACTGCCACCATTATATAATTCATCTGTTCCAAACTCTTGATTCTTAACTATAAATCAGTCCTCAGCTTGGTTTGGTAGTAAGAAAGAGCAGCTTTAAGGAAAACAGGTTGGAACCCAAAACTGTAACAAACAATTTATAGACTCTGCACTACTGACTTTATTCCTCATTTTATTTGTGAAAAACAAAAACAGTAGTGCAAACAAAGTGTAAACAAAAGAATCAATCTTTTTGTTTTTGTTTTGTTACTTGAAGATTATCATTGTTTGTATTAATTTGAATGGGGCAGACATAAGATTTTTTTTCTTCTTTCTGCTGCCTTTCATTTTATTTGTGATATGTATTTTTTGTTGTGTGCAGTATTTGTTTTGTTTTCAAATGAAAAAATAAAGAAAAATGAATAAAGAATAAATGCAATCGCTCTGTTCCGATACTCATCTTGGTATCGATGTTTAGATTGATGCACCCACCCCTGCTGCCCACCGCTCCACCTGTGTGTATTTCCTGTGTTTTGGATCAAATGAAGACAACAGATTACATCAGGGATGCACCGATATGAAAATTTCAGCTGATATCGATATCTGATATTAATACTGCTGTTATGGCCAATAACCAATATTTACCAATATAACACAAACACACAAATTATATACGAATATACACAGATACACTTGTGTCTTTTTTTTTACCTCAATTATTCCTCACTATCGTGGTCATATTTTCTGCTTAACTTTGTTTGGTGAAATATAAACATAAATACACACCAAGTTCAATATTTCTGTTATCCTCAACATATCAAAACCGCTGTTATTTATTTTCTATTTTTATTCTTGGTTACTTACTTACTGTTATTAGGAACTCTGTTATTTCTGCACTGCCTTTGAGAGCTGCTCATCTGTAAATTTTGTTGTGCTACTTGTACAACGACAATAAAAGGAATTCTAATTCTAATCGAAGAGATACTACTCGACCATTCATTTTCCCTTACTAAACAGAAACACAAAGCTAAGAAGTGGGAAATCAATATCAGACGTTAATATCGGCCCAGTTTTATTTATCGGACCGATACTGATGTTAAAGCTGATATATCGTGCATCCCTAGATTACATCATTGTATGGGCTCATACAATGTGTGTGGTAATTGCTGAGAGTCATTCACTCTGCAAACTGAGATTTGTGATACACAAAATTAGCAGAAAAGGGTTGATCAAAATAAAAGTGTTATTTCTGAACAAAAGATGATTTTAGTTTCTCTGACTTGAAAAAGGATCATCAGCATGTGTTCCCATTTGCAGTTTGTTTCCTTCAGAGTGAGTTTGTCAGAATAAAATCCCGTTCGGTACATTTCAAGCTTTTGTTTCAAGAAGTAGGACGATTCTTCCGAACAGCATTAAGCACCTTAAGCTTCACATTATTCCAGCAGACTGTGAAGATGATTGACGCCGCACGGCGCTCCAACAGTTCAGCTGCTCGGAGAACATTCTCCCGACGCACTTCAAGCTGCTCTGTTCCCTCCGTGGCTGAAACGCATTTCTTGGTCAACCAGCTGAGTTTATGAGCTCATTAGCTAATGGCAGAACTCAAGCTGAGCTCTGCCTCCAGAACCAATGGCAGAGTGCGGTTTGTGATGCATGAGATTCGTATCATAGCAGGTCATATGTAATAGCTGCGAGAGGAAACGCTGCGACGACTCATTCTCTCTCTTCATTTATTCTTCCTGCAGAATCATCATTTCACTTTTACCCTTTTTAATTCCACATTTCAGGCCCTCGTCTCATTCATTTCTGTCCGGCTAATACAGACTGTGGGAGTGGGAAAATGAACGTGAGTGATGAGTGTGTCTGCTGCTTTCACTTAACTGCTGTGGTGTGCAAACATTGATTTTTTTTTTCTGATTTGATACATTCACTTCACATGTCTTTCCTTTAAATGAACATTAATAATGCACTCGGATGACTGTGGCCAGGGTCATCTGGGGAAATTGAGCTTTGCATGTGCAGTAATTCATAAAGAAGTGCAGTTTAAAACACACTGCAGTTTATATTCAGCGCCCAGATGGATGAACGGAAAGCAAAAACGCTCAAACTAAAGCAGTAAATATCAAACATTTGGCTTAATCAGACACAGTTCAGGAGAAATCTTTTGCAATCATTTTCTGAAACATTTAAAGACAATTGGTGCTTTAAGAAAATAAAAGCCAATTATTTTGGCTTAATAGAGTGAAGCGCTGCAAGTGGAATTAGAGCCGATTTCTCCTCCTCACATCAATCTTAGGCAAAGCTATGAGGATAGAGGTTTTTCTATTTAAGTCACCATTTTGGTTCAGCTGACAAGCGAACGCCTCATGCTTCGTCCTTGGTTCAGACAAAAAGATCACGAAGCTGTCAGGTTACAGAAACAAAGCTTTTCGTCTCATTACCTGTTGTTGTTCCTGAGCTTGACGTGTCCTCTGGGCTCCAGGACCTGTCCGTTCTTCAGCCAGGTGAGCTGCGGGTCCGGCTCGCCCTGCGCCTGGCAGGTGAAGATGGCGGTGGTGCCGACCGGACGGGCGATGGACTGCGGAGGCTGAACAAACTCTGCTGGAGCTACAAGCAGAGAGGGCAAATAAACAAACGTAATTAGAAGCGGTGCAAAGATACAGAAAACTCATGAATCAATTTGATACTTAAATCACGCGGTTCGATATTTTTTCAATACAAAAAAAGAAATTTCCATGCCCTTCTTAACATTTAATTTATTTAAATTATTTATGATCATTTGTTTAACCTCAAAAGTACAGTTTTTATATTAAATGTTGCTGAAACAGCAAGTTTCTCAGTGGATCTGGGCTCGACAATGCAGCCTAGGTGGAGTAGTCGAAGACAGATCCACTGATCCTTCAACACAGAGCATCTTCAGAAGACAAACTGATAAAATAAATTTTAAAAATCTGTATTGTTCGATACATAGCGAGTATAGAACCTAGAGCACTGTAATAAATGGTTCAATACAGACACATTTATTGTTGCACCGCTAATAATCAGGTCCCACTCAAATAAACATGCTGCTAGAAGAGTAGCAACTTCTCATACAAAACTACTTTTTTTTTGTAACAAACCCGTAAAGATAATTTGGTCGTTTAACTAGATGCTCAGTCTGATGCAACCTGGGCTCAAACCTGCAAACTCAGGATTACAAGAGTGCAGCAATGACCACCGAGCTACCGCAGCCCAATTTACAGAAATACAGTGTAAAGATTTTTTTTAACTGGATCCTGAGGCATCACAATGGAAAAAGCAAGGATAAGCATGAGCAGCTGAACATATGGGAGCCTTGGGTAAAGCTGTAAGGTGTAAATACTGGTTTGAACCTATAATTCAGGCAAGAGGTCAATTACCATGAATATGAACGAGACAGGATCGATGCACTAACAGGTAAATAAAACGGAGTGTGGGGGAGAGACGGCAAACAGGAAACAAGACAAAGAGACGACTGATAATGATAATTTTTTTTCTTTTCAGATCTAATTGACCTTAAAACTTGTTTTATCAAGTCTGTAACTATAATCCAATGGAAGCAGACTCCATCATTAATCAGTTATTCAGATGATTAAATCTACATCTGCAGGAGTTGGTTTTCTGGGAGGCGTTATGTGTCTATCATCTTCTCTGCAATCATTATTGTCCCAGCTGTTATCATACCCCATTATTTGCCTCTGATGTTCAAAGGTGTTTTTTTTTTAATTGATATAAAAGTATTTTCAGTGTACTACACAGGCCGATGAACTGTAGAATCAGAGTTGCCTGAGTACTTCCTGTTTTCATTTAAACGCATGAGAGGAAAATAAAAAGCTTTAGTCATGTTGTTTGCTCTGTCGTGAAATCAGATCAGGATTAAAGAGGGTGTAGGCCCCTGAGTCCCACACTCTTTTTAATGGAAACTAATTTTCATACAGAGTGTTTGTGCAATAATTTCAAGGTTACTAGTCATGCAGACGAGAGCAGCTCTTAGCTTAACTGTAAGTTTAAAGTATTACTGCTGCACATGTGGATCTGCAATGTTCTTTATTTCTAATCATGAAGAACATTGATTTTTCCAAATACTTTCAAAGCAACAAGAGAGAAAAGGTCAAGATAGAAAATATAAGTAATGCGAACAATTATAAAGGAGTATAAATATGTAATATTAATGTCTTTTAAAGAATTAAACTCTGTGGATCTAAAGATGGAGGTTAAAATCAGAGTTTTCTTTTTAAACTAGTTGTTCTGGCTCTGTTTGAACGTGTCGTTGATTTTAGTTATTTTTTAGCCTTTTCCCAGCTCTGATATTTTTTTTAAACTGTGGGGAAAATGAAGCAAGTCAAACAGAAACCCACCAAAACCTCATGAGTAGGTTTTGGTGAACATTTATTCATTAGGAAAAATAAAACTATATTTTAAACCTTTTAACTTTGTGACTCTTTGGAAAGTCCAGCCTTCTGTGCAGTATTACTACAATCAGACTTCATCTAATTTAGACGTAAAGATGAAGTCAAAGCGCTGACATTATAAAGCCTGACCAGTGAGGGTTTAAAGTAAATCTGCTTGTAGTTCAGAAAAAATGCATGTGCAGAATAATACACATTTCACACTACAGTGGGGGTAAATGTCTGAAAATCAACTGCAGTGTCCATGCTCACAGTATTAAAGAAGCATCACTAAAAATAAACTACTCTGCTGAAGAAGAGGAATGGTTTCATCAAGAACCAGCTGCACAGAAACTACCTGTTCTCGCTGCTGATAAATGGATGCTTTTAGTCTTTTCAAATGATATGTTGTCAAGAACAGGATTACAGAGCAGCAGCACTCTTATCCTGCAGGAAAAATATATTTTACTTCAATTAACCTCCAGGTTAATTTTTGTTTTTGCCTTTCCTTTTCCCTTCCACCTCGAACACCAAATGTTGTTCGATACATCTCTGTTTTTATTGTACTGGAATAGCAAAAGTGCCTTCAGGTAATTAAATGAAGGAGGAAGCTGACAGAGACGACCCTTTCATTAATCTTTTTCCTTTCGAGCTTCATTGTCTGCTTCTTCTATTCTTCTTTTTATTTTTTAAAGCCGACTCAAAGGCAGAGATCAGAGGGAGCTCTGGATGAGATCGATCTGCACCTCTGAAGGTGTGGGTCAGATCATCGGCACCAGCCATCCATCTTGCTGCGGCTTCTTTTTTTTACATTTTGGCTCTTGCAGTTTGACTCCTCTTTTGTTTCTCCTGAACCTCACCTGAAAGATGCTATAAAATTATTTTTCCTGGAAGTCTATTTGTGAACAAGTGGCGCTTCTGAGAGGACACTCATCTGTGTTAATCTGGAGGTAAAGTTCATGACCGTCGAGCTCCTTTTCTGAATTGATGGCCACCGAAACTCTCATATTCACAGAGGTGTCAAGTGGACAGACTAATGGACCGATTCCTCAAGGACAGACAGTGAAGCATATGGTGAAACATTTTCCCTCATTCTGAAAAAAAACAACAACTCTGGCTCTCAAACTTATCCAGTGTTAAATGTTTCTCTTTGTTGTCAAAAATCCATAAAAAACAAAGCATCAGCTGCAAAATTTACATCTATGCTTATCATTATTATTTTTTACTTTTACTCCCTGCTAGGTAAGCTCTTGTTTTAGACCTGAGAAGCTGATGAAATGAAATATTGATTGGGATCAATACTGCTACCGGCTCAAACAAAGTGTGGTCTATTTAATCAATATGTGAGCAACGCAGATACTCCCTGTTTCCTTCTTGGTGACAATTAATATGCAGGGTTTCTTAAAGGGGCGGAGCTAGACGTTTTTGGAAGGGGTGGCCAAGGTGTTATCTAGAGGGGCACATAGAAAGAAACCCTAGATTTTAAAATTTAAGATGGCCACCACAGCTAAATTTAAGTGGCTATAATTTAGCCATTTTAAGACAAATTGAGCTGAAATTTGTTGTGGTGTAGCCAAAAAAATTATTGCTAGTCCCAATTTAAGCTAACTGCAAATGCTAATTTTACAAAGTCTTACAAAATACACAGCTGAAAATGTATTTAGTGGTAGCCGAGAACGGTCTTTAACAAATTCTGAATGGAAATCCACCAAACCTACTTTCAAATAGTTGAACCTCAGACATTTTCTAGAAATACTAATTTGGTCAGGTGGTAGCCAAGAGCAATCCCCATGTAGTTTTGAAATCTCAGTTTTAGGCTTTGAAAGATATTAAGCTGAAATTGTGGAAGCTGAGAGCGACCCCTAGATTCTAAAATCAAACTAAAGGATCCAAGATGTCCACCAAAGCTAAATTCAAATGGCTATAATTCAACTATTTTATATACATATTGAGTCGAAATTTGGTGTGGTTGAATTGTTGCTTTATATTCATTCAGTGGTTTAGAAAAAATATATTTGTTTTCTCCACACACTGAATGGTTCCCTCTACAATAAATAATACAGCTTAACAGGTGTTTACTTTGTTTTTGTTGTAACTGACCAGCTTTTATTGCTAAATTTGATCTCTACCCCAACTTGTCAATCATTTGGGGGTGGCACCTGGGGTGGCCAATCAGCTGCCAGGGGTGGTACTTGCCACCCCTCTGGCTCCGCACCTGGTTTCAAAATATCTGATCTTGTTTATTTCAGGTCAAATCTGTTCATATCTTTGTATTAATGCCCAATTTTTTTAATCTGTAATGTTTACATCATTGTGTCATTACTGTATCATTTAAAAAAAATAATAATAGAGTTCATTGAAATTAAATTGAAAAAGCCAAACTCACCAATAAAACACAGTGGAATTTGTAAATTTCGTGCAGACCTGAGGTGTAACCATCCCTCTGAATGAAAAACAGCCTTTACTCCATTTAAAAAAAATCTATCTGCTATATAAGATGTAATCAGACATAATGTATTGCACTTGATATAACTTGCCTTTGTGTAATATCCAGCTGGTAAAACTCTGAGCTGTAATCAGTGATTACATTAGCTTTCACAGAATAATTTAGAAGATTGAATGCTTCCTCTTGTGATGCTGTAGATTAAATGTGTTCTAAGCTCTAATTACCATTAAAGAGATGAGAAATAATATTTATAAATGTATAAAAGTATTTTGCCATTGTTGAGACTTTTTCTCATGCACAATCGTTTGATTAGATTTTTATATCAACTGAGCCCACTGTTGCTCAAGTGTTGGTCCAGCTCAAACTGCCTGTTGAATATTGAGGATTTTATTTTAAATAAAACAAGTTGTAAATAGCTTTTTGTGCTCTATAGGCAGGAGAAAAGCAGATCTTACCAGAGCTGCACCTGGAAAAACAATCAAAAAGCTGCAGCTTGTGTGTGGAAAAATGTTGCTTTTAAAAGGATGTGACCTGCTTTGCTTTTCCTCCTGTGTGAAAATATCACGCAGAAACCTCAAGTCTGAGAAATCTGCAACACCCACTAGTTCAGAATTAAAGGTTTAAATTAGAGAACACCTACATAAAACACTTGCAGCACAGAGCGTTTGATCATGGCAGAAAAACTGCTTCAGCTTAAGGCAGAGATGCCTCCATTAATGGGATGATGATCATGTTCCTTCTGCAGAAATATCACATTAATAGAGCTGTTTCTTTCTCTATTTTTTAATAATCTTCACATCATCTCCACATTTCTTTTACACAGAACTCACCTTGGACTACAAGACGTCCTTGAGCCGTCCTGCGGACACGAGTTCCTGGTTTGTTCGCAGCACACACATAGACCCCTGAGTGCTGAACGCCAACATCCGAGATCATCAGGTTCCCCGTGCCGAGAACCTGAATTCCCTCCACTCCGATGGGCCGGCCGTCTAATCAGGCAAGTTGGGGGGGAAAAAAAGGAGAAAAGTTGACAAAAATAGGGCAATAAAAAAGAGGGCCAAGTGTACAAATGTGCTGCTCATGTCAGGGATTAACAGGTGAGTGTGTGCTTTGAGGATTAGAGGGAGATTAAAATACTAGAAAAAAAGAAAAAGACTAAATTTAATGCAACAACCCAACCTCAAACTGACAGAGACGGTGCTATTTCTGTCCCTCAAGGATGCAGCTTTCACTGAGAGCGATGCACAGAATTATAATGTGGTGGAGCTTCTGATGCAACAAGCAGCAGGAAGGTCACAGAGTTTCTCTTTGCTGTTTGAGTGCAGCTTTTTCTTTTTTCTTTGTTTTGTCATTTTTGTCTGTACAACTCTGAAGTGTTTCTTTATATTTAGAAAAAAATCACTGGAAACAAACAATCTGGGTTTTTTTTTAAATCATGACTTTAGTTTCTCCTTGGAGAGTGTTCATTTATTAAAACTTAAGCAGAAATATATATATTTTAAGTACCTTTTTCATCTCAGAAGACGTTTCAGCTGTTTTGAGACCAGAAACTATAACTGCAACTTGTAATCTATTTTCTTACACAATCCCTAAGCTTACACTTTGCTGTGCTTCCTATCTGTGGTGTCAAACCCAACAATGACTTCAATCTGCCTCTAATATTGGCTATGGGGCCAAGGGGGCAATCTAATCCCATCTACGACTTCCATCTGCAGCGTAGATGGTCCAGATTTGATGTGTTAAAAGGCAGGGAGGCGGGGGCAGCGTGACGGGGGTGGGGGGTAGCACAGGTCAGCAGGTACAAACCATACAGTGAATATTATGCAGTTATTGTATGAACACTGTTTTAATCCTGTTTATTGTTTCCTCCGTATGTTCAAGCTAAGTGTTTTCTTTAGCCATACTTTTGTTAAAATGTTTGCTTGACTTTAGTATCTGTAACTTTTATACATTTTGAGTTACTTTTTCAACAGAGAAATAAACAATGAAACCTATAAATTCCAACTAAAAAGATGTTCTCAGAAACACCCTACAGCACACTTGTTCTATTTTTGTCTTTCCACTGCTTTTAGCTACTGTTTTGTATTTCAGCTTTAAGCAACAATTTTGCTAATTTTACCTTTTAGCAATGGTGTTGCCAAGTTTTTTTAGCTACTGTTTTGGTAGCTGTAGCTTGTCGTTATGATTTTCTTGATTTTATCTTTTTACTACTGGTCTGCTAC
>JAUBOC010000043.1:5716801-5741106 GCA_032275365.1 Anablepsoides cearensis | reverse complement strand
TGTTTAGTAAATCAGTCTCAAAACAAGATCAAAAAGATTTTTTTTGGCTGGATATAAGATTTTAAAACTTGGTTAGAAAGACATTTTTTGCAGTGTACAGTGGCAGCAAACATACTTGCAGAAAAGTCTGGCACCAACACAAAGGTAAAACACATGAGGCCAAACATCGAAACTCAGTACCTGAACAAGAAACTGACAGAGAGGCACAAAATAAAAAGGAACACTAACGAAGGAGAAATGACGAACACCTGGAGAGACACGAGGAGGATCCCGCTGCGTTCCCCTGACGTTGTTCTCTGAGTCAGAAATATCAACTGGAATGACCCCTAATATCAGAGTTTTGTGTTGGGAAGTCGTTGCAACACAACCAGAGCATGTGTGACATCATCATTTCAACATGGCTGCTCCTCGCATCAACAGTAAACAAAGCGCTTATTTTTATGATTCTAGCAGATCTGTGTTTACCTAACATAAATCAGACTTTAGCCGATTATTAGGCGATCAACGCTTTGTTCACTCAAAATACTGCGTAGAACATTAATATTGTGTTATTGTTGCATTATTCCATCAGAGCAAACAGTAGAATTTTTTATTTTTATGACGTTCTGACAAGATGGAAACTTTTAACTCGGCACTAACGTGATTCAGACTTCACATCATGTTCTGCTACGACTGGAACGCAGCTTCAGATGAGAGTGGGCGGGGCAAGAGCAAGAGATACTGAACTAATGACACAACAAAAGACTGATCAACATCTGAACGTCGTTCCGGAAACAAAACTTAATACACAAATAACAGAGCTATGAAACACAATTTAAACTATAAACTTATAGAACTAAAAGAACAAACAGATCATGAGTCTGGACTTATTGATCAGGAGAGCACCTACGGTTTGTATTTGCAAAAGTTTGAGTGAAACACCTCTAAGTCTGCAACAATGTAGTGACTAGCAAGGGTTAAAATGAGTCTAAAAACACAGGATTTTTTTATCACACAGTTATTTTCATGATGTTTTTGTCTATAAAACATGACCTTACTTAGATTACCTGAACAACAATTTATTTATTTTTATTTATTTATTGTTGTTTAACCAGGCATATCCCAGTTCTCCTTTTCAAGGGAGGCCTGGGCCTGAAGGCACCTTATTGTATATGGTTTTGTCGGGTGGGGGAAACCGGAGTACCCGGAGAAACCCATACAAGCACAAGGAGAACATGCAAACTTCACACAGAAAGACCCCAGATCTGAATCGGGAGTCAAACCCAGGACCTTCTTGCTGTGAGGCGTCGGACCTAACCACTGAGCCAGTGTGCTGCCAATAAATAATTAATATTAAATAATAATTAATAAATAAATATGTTAGGCCTGGTTGTTTAAAACAAACATTTGACACCACAAATTCTCATATTTTTGTGATAAGTAATTTTAAGTTTTATATTTAGGCTTTATCAGTGGCTACAGATTTTAATGGATTTGTCAGACATAATATGACAGTCTATTAGTATAATAAGTACTAAAATATGATTCAGAACAGAAATGTGTGGTAAAATTATGTTTAAAAAAATCATGGGACATAGTAAAAACAGACAGAGATAACAAAAAGCATAAAAAGCCATAATGTAAAACAACTTAAATCTAAAGCAGGATCCAAATTTTATGTAAAAAAAATAATAATAAAATTTGAAAGTAATCTCCTGTTCTGCACATATGGCAGCTGAGAGGTTCCAATAATAACAGCTACAACCTGCTTTCTTTCATAAAACACTTAGCTCCTTTTTTATTTAAAAATATGACTATTTACTGTCTGACAGTTTTCTTTATTTCCTAATATTCCAATTCTGCTTATATGATCTTAAATGTCTATTTAATAGCTTTATATTTTATTAAAGTTATGAGTCACTATATGTCATGAACCCTGCTGCAACACTTCAGTCTGTTTCCGCTCAGCAGATGGTAAAGAACATCAGCAATACTTTCTGATCTATATTTAACATTTATTTGATCAGAATGAACGACGATCAAAACCTATAAAGATTGTTGCAAACTTGTCAAAAATCATGATGATGTTTCATAAGAGAGTTGTTTTCCAGACAGAGTACTGACAGAAGCAATCAGAAGCAGTTTCTGCTGTAACTGTGCCCGAGGCAGGAACCAGCAGAAACCGGTGGAGCGCTGAATATATAGAAGCCCTGAAGTATGAAGAACGGCTCGATGCAAGAAAAACACCGAGTCTGTCAGACCGTGGTCTGAAAACAGGGAGGTCAAACTGATGCTAAATACCGTCACGTTTTGTGAAATGAAAGACCCAAATGTTGGCAAACAAACACACAATACTTTTATTGATATTAAGGTAAAAAAAAAAGCACACGAGTAAACCTTTAGATTTAAAGAAAAGCTGATGAAAACTGAGAAACACCAAGAAGTGCAAAAAGCAAAGGAGGGATGATAACCTGTGTGTTGATATGGATGGAAAATTGATGAGTATAGAGCTGGAAGCAAAAAGAACTAAATGCTACACAACTGAATGACCTAAACTACACAATCTGAAAACAACAACCCACTATTATTTATTTAGGTGTTTTTTTTAGATCATGAGTGTCCTAATCTGTAATCTGAAGACTATTCCGTTACGACTCAAGACAATAATTTAATATCTAAATGAAGAATTCCACTGGGCTGCAACTGTTGTAGATTAGTCAGTGAACAGTATTTATGATTAAAAGCAGCAAAATAAACTATTTCAAAGGTGGCAGATCTTTGTAATACTTGGTTTATTTACATAATGACTTTAATTGCTGGATGATCGGCCCCTCAGCTGTTGGTCTGCAGTAAGTGTGGCCCCCGTGCAATTTAATTGAATAACCCTGCACTAAAAAATATTTTTTTGTGTAGGTTCTCGAATTTACTGTAAGGGTTGCAGTGAGAACACTGAGTAAATCTGTGCAACAATTTTATTTGTCTCTAAATAGTTGCAGGGTAGTGTTGTTATTCTGAATGAATAAAATCTCAGTGTTAATACCCTGGGATATGACCATAAAAGTGCTCTCCTATGGATGCCATATAAAACTAAATTGAATCAGCATGTAGCCTAATACAACAAAGAAACAGGAAAAAAAATAAAATAAAGACCATGACTGAGAGTTTCATCATTTAACATCTGACACATCCACACTGCTGTAACTGAACAAAAATGTCCACTTAAATGCTAAAAAAAGGAGCCATCTTGTGCATCTTTGCTAAATGTTCATGGACTCCACTGATCTGGCTCCTGTGGGCATCTCCTGACACAGCCCCCTATCAGGCCCCACCCTTGGCCCCTCATGCATAAAAGATGACTTCTGCAGGAGGCCCTTGCTCCTCACAAAATCAAACCCGATTGTGAAAATGACAATAGGTCAACATACGCAGATAAATGCATACAGCAGAAGGACTTGTTAACTGTCTGCACCAGCTGTGAAAGGAAAACAGCCTTTCATCACGTGTTGAGTTTAGGCCTTTCACTGTTGAAGGTTGTGGTCAGTCTTTTAAGGACTTAGCTACAGTACATACATAAACACAGGCAAAAGAGTGGCTCTGACAGGAACACACAAACATATATGACCCCCCCAAATCATAGTGCAGGAAAAGACAAAAATGAGGCTGTGAGGGGCTCCCACTCATCCCAACACCCGGCCCCACCAGACCTGTTCAACCATTGTTTTCCCCTCTTCTTTCACTCAGTGTTGACAGAGGCTAACACATGATTAAAGACAGTCCACTACCAGCGGGACGCCCCCCGGCTTAAATGAAGCAGGTCTAATTGCTGCAACAAGAGGAGAGAATGGATGGGGTGCGTTGGGAAGAGAATCCCATGCACAAGCAAGCGGGGAGGAGACTGCGCCTTCAACATATGTTTGACAGTTTCTTGGTGACAACGACAAAGGAAGAATGATTGAGGGGATAATATGAGGAAGGGCCGCAGACAGGAAATGTGGAGCCTGGCGAATCCCAACAAGTAGCCCCGCACTGTAAATCAGATCTTGTCAAAAGTGAGCGGGACTGTCCCGCTGCGCGTTCCACAATGAACCGTCAAGAAGTCCCCGGAGGAGTCACAATCGGGCAGAAATTAGCATGAAAATCTGTCTGAATGACTGTAGTTTCACCTGCTCTCACTGGAACTCTGCAAAGAGACGCACGAAACGAAGAAATAACGCAAATTCATGTGTGATATTAGTGAATATCGTCCGCTTTGTGGACTGAAAGAGCAGTCATTGTGGAAGAATTTACCCATGCTTTCAATTACACAGGTCATGTACAGCTGAACCCGACGCAGGACTTTTCATGAGAACACATACATGATGAAGAGATGTAGATTAAATAGTGATTATTTGAATGACTCCTCTATGAATTGCTTTTTTAAACCTAATGACCCGGCGTAATGATCCATTCCTTTTGTGCTCAGAGTCACAAACTACAAACACGCAGCAAGCTGATTGAAAACCTGCTCGATTTTCTCTAACTCTGCCTACTGCAGTGACCAAATCAGCCAACCAGATTAGATATTTCAGTGTTTTTCACAGCTCTGTGGATGTTTTTGCTACCCGTGGAGGGGGTGATTCATTGATATGACACAGGTAATGATGCCAGCAGAGAAACAGACATACTGCAGCTCCAATCAAACCTGCAGCGATGGTTGAAAGGCTCCAGTGAGTCCTTGTGTTGTAATGTCACCGCCTCCCCCCCTTTTCCCCTTTGCCTTCAGCCACCACTCCAACCCACTCCTCACCCCTCGCTCCCACGAGCCCTCTCAGGCTGGTGACATCATTAAGCAGCGGTGATGACTGCCGCACCCGGCCCACAATGGTAAAAACCGGTAAAACGGAAAGGAAGACCATAAATAATGGAGACGGTGCACGGTGCAATTCCACCGTGGAGAGCCTGCACATCAACAAGCTTTAAATAGGCATCCTTGAAATAGCAGACCCTGTTCTGGGACCCTCAAGCAGGCATTTCAATGCAGGTGTGATGTTTTACTGGCTCCCTGCCCCACAAAGCCCCTCCGTCCCACCTGGGCTGGAGCACCACCGTGATCCATCTGCTGGTTTGCGGCGCATGATGCTTAGCACCTCAGAAAGCCTGGGCTCCGGGTAGCTGTCTTCCTCTGACACACACACATTGCGCCTCCATTAATGCTTTGTCACCATGACACCTTCCCGTGTCAGGGCCCGCATGAGCAAAAGCATCAATTTACCCGAACATCTGCCGCACAAGTCCAAGTGGCAGATGTACAGATGCTCCCAGCCGGCTGATCATTTATATTAAATGCAGCCAAGCCAATGTACCTCTAATAAAATTTATAAGGCATGACCTTACAGTTATTTCTGGCTGCCCAGCTTTTACTCTTTGTGTTGCTTTATGACGAGGAAAATCTCCGTGTGAAACTGGAAGAAAGTCAAGCGCTCATTAAAGTAAGTGCACGCCTGTAAAAAATCATTTCAAGCCATTTGGTAGTTTCTCAATCATTTTAGTTTAAAAGGGACTCATTGTAAACTATATGGAATCAAACATAAAAAAGGTCATCCTGACTCAAATTAAAATTAGTTTACTCTAGTAGTTTTTTTCCAATCTATTGATATGAAATTCTGAAATGCAGGTTTGCACTCAATGTAAACAAAACACCTTTCTATGCATGTTTTACCCAACAAATCTGATGAATAAGAAATAAATGTACATTTTTTCCTACTTTATCATTTTTTGTCTTCATACCATTGTAATGGGCGTTAAAACAAAGAAACAGAGCTGAAAATAGTATAAAACTACAGAATGTAAACAGAAGAGTCAAACAGCACGAGTCATCCCCACAGTACCAAAACAAAAAACTTTTTCTTGATACAAATGACACATCAGAGCACACAAATCAGAAATAAACCATCTATTCTGTCCACTTCAATTATCCAACTCATTTCTCTTCAATAAATTCCCAGCTTCTGTTTCACTGCACCTCCAGCTGAACCTGAGTTTCCCTTCTGCTTTACTTTCAGTTACAAAACAGATCTGACAAGAATATAATTACCTTTTGTGCTTGTGTTGCAGGTTTGTTTGCATTACAGTGGTGTGGCTCTCCGCTATCTGCTGTTGTGTTGATCAATAGTGTGGAGCTTGTGCACACTAACTAAAATATATTAAGATTGATGGCTGTTATTAGGAGTCACAGGAAATGGATGGAGCGGCCAGGCCACAAAAATGCTTCATGCTCATTTTTAAAGCATGTTGATGACAACTGTTTTAATGGGGGAAATAAATATTTCTGCACACTTTAATGCAATACAGCTTTCAAAAAATCTGATTCTTTTAAAAATTATTAGATATCTGAATGAAGAAAGAAAGCATATCAACTGACAATTGCATGCATAAATGTTACAGAAAGATGCATAATCAAAATATGTGTTGTGAGTGAATCCCAGCTATTATTAGGGCTGTTTATGGGCAAGAATTTGGTGATATGATACATATTATGACACAGGGTTCACAATATGATATATTTTGATGTATTACAATACTGTAAGCAAGGCGATATTTTAACATTTCTCTTCAAAAGATTAATATTTTATTAAAACTTAGTAAAGAGCACACCATGCATTAAATCTGCAAAACAAATCATCTGGTTCAATTCAATTCAATGTTATGCATTCAGAAAAACATTAAACAGTGAGAACTGCTTTTTTAAATCTATCCATTGAAGGGACATGCCATTAAAAATCTACTTTTTTAGCCGTTATATACATTTAGTTGTGTACGATTGCAGAAACTTTTAACTTAGTCTAGACTGTGTGGGGTGTAAAGCACCTCATTTGGATTCAAAGAGACAGCCTCAGAACGAGTTGATCTGAGACACATTCCAGAAAAGGGGTGAAAGAGGGGCTTGTGGAGTTACAATAAGGAGAAATTCAGAGCAAAACATTGCAGTCCCACCTTATTTAGACCCCAACTGAAGGATTTAAATGTAAAAAAGAAGGGTTTTAAAACATGATGTCTCCTTTAAGACATAATTAAAATGAATGATACAGTTATTTAGAGCAGTGGTTCCCAAACTTTATTTCCAACTTTCAGCTTTTGACCCACAAATAGCAGCAGCAGAGACCTGTGACCCCAGCTGTTGTTGGTTGATGAACACTGTCTTCACCTCAAATAAACAAGAGCACAGTAACATTATTTATTACGCTTTTTTGTCCATTTAAAGTACAATAACTTTACTCTTGTAACAACAAAGGCAACAAAAAATTATTGGTAGTGGTATTTTTTTTGTGTAATTAATTCAGAAAATCTTTTCAGGACCCCACCTTGATGTTCTGGGACCCCATTGTGGGTCCCGACCCCAACTTTGGGAACCACTGCTTTAGGGAATAGTTTCAGAAAATTAAATGTCGCAATTTCAGTGTATAAAAATTACCTCACACCAAGTTTTAATTGAACATTTGTAAAATTGACTAAGCTGTAAAAGCTAACTCCAAAAGCTAATCAGTCCTAGATGTACATACAATGATTATTTTTGAAAGGTTTCACTGAAATCCATCCAGTTTTCATTCTGCTAAACACACACATTCAAAAACAAAAGCAATGTTCAACAATGTCCTTATTTCTACTGATAAGTATGAAGGTAACCCTGTTTCTTTAATATTCAAGGCCTGGATCTCCATGCCGCAGATCAGGTGCAGCTCGCAGGCAAAGTTAAACAGCATGTCGGGCAGACCGCTGGAGCTCCACACTGACCAATAGGAACTTAGAAAGACTTAGAAAATCAACCAAAAGTTTGTGAGTTATCCTAACATTTTGGACATGCAAAAAAAAGTTTATTTTTGAAAAAAACTGACTGAAATTTTGTTTTTGTTTAGTTGAAATTATTTTTTTTTATTGGTTGAAATCATTTTTTGATTGAAACTGCTTTTTGTTTGATTAAATGGCAATAATAAAACAAACTTACCTTCATAACCATTAGCTTATATCTTAAGGTTTCAAAATCCCTCCATGTATCTGTATAATAGATATTGTTGCGATCCTAAATTATTTGACTTAGTAAAACATAGTGGTCTCTTTACCCTACTCATTATGGCCATAACAAACATTTCCACACTGGCTGCCAAAAGCCAAAGAAACACTTAATCAGTGTAATTATGCAGCATAAACACACAGTTATCATTCTGTGAGATACTGAGGTAAGCAAATAAAATGACACGCAGCACAAAAAAACCAATGTGATGGAGAGGACACATTTCTCACTATCTACTTGGGTTTTCTTCCACTGCCCCCTCCCCTCCTCCACCCACCCCATCAACCTTTAGAGACAAAGCCGAGGCCTCCTCCGCCGCCCCGCGCCTCTGCCACACCCCTTAACTCCAGCACCACCTTCACGCCCCCCCCCACAGCTCCACACTCTGCCTCACTTCAGCATGCAGACCCTAATTAAAGAGAGAGCCATTAAAGCTCAACAGATGCTGAAAATTAAGGGATTATTCAAATGATTCCCAGTCACGGCTTTGTAAGATTAGAGACGTGCGTGAGAGAAAGAAGAGGTGGGGGGGTGGGGGTGGGGGGGGGGGGGGTGAGAGAGAGAAAAAGGGGGGGATAAAATAACAGACAAACTCCTGACAAAAACAGCTAAAAGAATTTGAAACAACCTACAAGTGTTACTGCTTGTTGCTGCCAACATTGTTGACATTGTTTCCTTTCTTTAAATAAAAAAAAACAACTGTTTCCTGCAGCATTTGAATGCATAAATTGACAGGCAATTAGGAAAAGGGTTTTATTTGCAAGAACAATAAAAACGGGACAAAATGGGTGTGAAACCCATTAAACAACTTTCTCTCATTGTAGACGGAGAAGTGGCTTCAAGGGCTCAAAAAACCTGTTCTGCTTTCCAAAGATGTCCGAGTGTGTGATCTTATTTACCTCACTCTGCAGCTGTCCTTTAACACAAAGCTGGACGGCTCCGTGGCTTTTATGATTTCATGTCAACTCTGTCAAATCCAGAGCTCTACAGGTTTTTTCCCCATGAGCATAATGCATCCTTTCACACACAAAAGTCAAAGTTTTTCAAGGTTTTCTTACTATGATCACCTGGAAAGATAATAAATAACACAGAACTAAAGATGTGAACTTTATGTTTGCGCTTTAGTTTCAACTGTCTGTCTGCTTTTACAGAGAAGCAATAAACTATGTTAGCAGGGGTGGTTCAAGGGTTTTTCTGAGTCAGAGGCCAAATTTATGTAAAAGGGGTGGAAGCTAGTCCAGACTAGCCTGGCCCTTGCTGTCCTACACAGGTCGGCTCAATTCTAGTTTCCCTTCTCTGCTCTGACGAGGATTTCTCCGGTAGAATTTTAACCGGGCCAGTCAGCGAACAGGAGGGGAAGTTGTGAATGATAATGTTGATTTTCAGCGCCATTTTAGTCTGCCTGTAGTTTAGTAATGGCAGAGTAGGAAGTGAATAAAGCCAGTTTGTGTTGACAATGCAACTCATTTACAGTCATCTCGTTCGGCTCGGTACTTCTCTCTTCTCGGTAGGGGATGCTTGTTTACAGCGCTCCCAATTTACGGTTAGCTTCTTAGCTTAGCTTCCTTCATGGTTGAGCTGGCGCACTACATACGTCACGGCCAAACGTTAGCGATTGGGTAAATCAGATCCAATCGTTTTAAATTTCAACAGAGGCCACGCCTCCAGCAAGAAATCTTTTTTCAAGAGGTAAAGCGTAGAACAAGGGACTGTTTTTTACCAGGCTAAACTGAGAGTTCTGCTGGGTGGGTTTTTCCTTCAATGAATTTAGAATTACAACATTTACTGTGTATTTTTTCAGATACTCGTTTTTCACTTGTAAACTCTTTTATAATCACTCAAGTTAGTTGTTTTTTTAGATTTATAATCCTTTTCCTTTAGGCTCAGCATCATTATAGTTGCAAGAAAAGTTTAAGCGGTAAAAATATAATTTGTTTCACCTTTAACGGATGAACTAATGAGAAGAGAGACGTCTGGTGCAAATCAGATTCTCAACATGAGTAGAGCGCATTGAATTATGTTTTTATTTTATTTTTATTAATCACTATTTAACCAGACAAATCCTGTTGAGATCTCAGAGGTTGCCTTCAGGCGTGGGCCTGAAGGCAACCTGTTGTTTTTAGGGGTGTGGGAAACCGGAGTACCTGGAGAAAACCCACGCAATCACGAGGAGAACATGCAAATTCCACACAGAAAGACCGGGGATCGAACCCAGGACCTTCTTGCTGTGAGGCATCAGTACTAACCACTGAGCAGCCGTGCCGCCGTTTTGTCAGATATTAAAAGCTTGTTACCAACTATGTATCGCTGCTTCTGCAAACTTTGCTCAGCAACAAATAACTGGCTTTACGCAGCACAGGCACATGTAGTGATACATTATTTGTGTTGCTTTTCATGGTTTTACCAATGATTTAAGGAACTCAGATCCTCCCTGTACACCACTACCTAAAGACTATACAAGATCAGACACACGAATGTGTTGAGTTTATATTTTACACATGCATTTAAGTTCATATTGAACAATACTCAAGATTATTCTTTAATTTAATTCTGAAAACTATTCATTTTTTACAAAGACTAACGTGCTGTAATAGCATGTATACTTTTCAGTTTCACACCTTACTATTGTTGGAAAAAATTCTTCATGGTGGCAGTTCTCTGTTTGTCCAGATGCTTCTAATATAAGTATAATCACCAGCTCTTGTGCACACATTTGCCGAGTTTTATATCCAATTAAGATGCGGCTTCTATCAACGTTCACATGCATCAGATGCTGTCCATGCAGCTCTTTCACTGGACTTAAAAAGAACAGATAGTTTGTCTTGCTTTTTTTTAGAAGAGTTTGAGATATTTTAAACTTAGGTTAAATAACGTTCATATTCAAATGGAAATGCCATTAAATTCTTCTATGGAAGGTCTACGCCCCTTGTTTTGTGGAGGCAGAAATGAAAACAGGGCCTGCAGACAGAAGTGGTGCTCAATAACAGCCAGGATGGACATTTGGCATCACAATTCTCCTCAGCCTAACACTCATTACTTCCCCCTCATTAGAGGACAACTGCTGGGCTACGGTGGGGCGGTGGGGATGGTGGGTTAGGGGGGTGTGCGCTGAGAAGATGAAGTCTTTTCTTTCAGCTATTGTTTTTCAATCACACATCGCTCGTGGAGAAAATATGAGAGCGGAGAAATGATTAAACCACGATGTGTGCATGTTGCTGTCTGAGTGTGGGGTGCAGCAGTCACAGTCCATCTGACACTGACTTTGAGGGAGGTGGTGGTGTTGTGGGAGGGGGGAGGGGGTCATTCTGATCTCTGGGGTAGATGGATGACCCTGCATCTGGCGCTCCCATGGGAAATTTAAAAGGCGCAGGGTGGGACTGGCCCCAGTGCGCTCTGCTGCGTCTCAGAGCACCCTGAAAACCGGGTTCCCCAAATGACTAAAACGGCTGTGTAAATCTCAAGCCCCCCCTTCCACCAGCCAACAGACACACAATAGAAGAGGAAGGTCCAGTGGACCTGAGAGGTGTGGCTCCAGTCGTGCATTTATCTGTCTCACTGTCCACTCTGGTTTTATAAATCCTCACATCCGAGAATGCCGGCCTGTCAACAAACAGCACAAACAAATCCATCACCAGAGTCACGACTGGGAGTCTGAAATCTTCAACTGACTGTTTACCATAAATCTGCATTTTCAGGGTGGCCATATGCCCCTTCCTTTTTGTTTTTAAGAATCAATCACACAAAGAGTTAACAGATTTTTTTTTTCCTTTGATTCTCTAACCGGAGAGGAACTCATAAAATATGTATTTCATGGAAGATTTGTGCCAGCCATGGAAAAAAACTAAGAAAAACAACACAATAATAAAATACTGTATGCATTAAAATTAAAATTTTACTCATTTATTTTCTACAACTAGTAATGTTCATTCTAACTGGCTAATAACAATTTAGTTGATTAGTGAAGCAAATTAAACTTTTTTTTCTTAAAAATATAACATTTTAATGCATCTAAGAGAAGAATAGCTGGGACAAAATCTGGACTAAACCAGGCTTAACCCCTTCTTCCATATAAAGTCACCTATTATTAGTTTAAATGTATTTAATTAACATTAACATCCTGCAATAGACCTTTTTTATCTTATACATAAAAAACCAAAACAAACAAACTTGGTATTTATTTACTTACCTTTTAAGAGGCCGCTTGGTAGTACTAAACTGAATTAAAGAACCTGCTTCATTCTCAAAGCAACAATTTGACAAACCTGCAGCTCAGTTCATGAACACATTTATTAGCATCAATTCTACCCACTATTTGTAATGTTTTTTCTCTCTACATTTTTTAATTTCGTCGAAGTAAAAGTGGCAGCTTTCTGCGAGTCTCCTTTCATTCCTCAGTTTGACATAAATGCGGAGGCTTCTCCAACAGGTCTTTTTTATCCACAGAGCTCAAAGACATTCAGCTTGACCTTAAAGTGCTCAGTTGTGGCAGTAATCTGAGGATTTCTTCGAGTGAAAGTAAAAACAGAACAGCCTTAGAGTTCAAAGTGAGGTCTATAAATATATCTTATATCATATCTTACCTATAGCTGGTCTTTATGTTTTCTAGCCTTCCGTTTGAGTTGAATAGGTTTAATGCATCTGAACAGCTGATGTAACATTACTGCACTTCTTTAGCAGAGTTTTTTTTCTTTAGAAATGATACTAAAAGACCAAGAAGTATCCAAGTAATTTTGTAGATGGTGGCTCCAACTGACTATTTATTGTCCTAACATGTGATGTTTACAATTAGTTTACAGATGGTGGCGGAAAGGTGGACCTAAATATAGGAAACCAAAGGTTGATTTCCATTTTTTTTATAACAAAAACAAAAAAGGTGCTGCATTTACAGGCATGATAGAAACTTAAACATAAGAATCGAGCTAAAAGATGACAAAGACGATGCTAACAGCAGAGCAAAAGTAAAAAAATGAGAAAAAATACAGAAATATACATAATTCAACCTGTGAAAACAACATTAACATGTAAATCATTTGCTCTGCACATGCTTCCTGTTTAATTTTGAAACACAACACATGTTCACATGGAATCAGTGTGAATAACATGTTAAATTCATTTGTTTGATTTTTTCTTGAAGGGCAAACTTGGAACCAATTAACCGGACTTATAACTAAAAAGAACATATGTAGAAAACATAAACAGGAAGAAGCAAGAGGCAGCTTCTTTGTTTTGTCTTTGATAACTACAGCTCAGTTTTTATCATTTCCTCGACAAAAACCTGAACAAGAACCAATAAAGAAGCAAATCAGAAAACAGAGAAATTCCACCTAAAGAGGTAAAATCATTAAAAAGACTGAAAGCAAAACATGAACATGAAAGCCAAGATAATTCAAAAACTAACTTGGTTCTCAGGAAAAACACAAACATATATAAGGTGTATAATCTTCAGGGGGATTGTTGCTGTAATAAAATTGGATACTAAAAAAAACAGCATACATTGTGTACTTTTATTTTGCAATGCAGCAGTGATGCATGTAATAAAAGGTACATGGCTCTCTCTGTTTGTTCATAATATAAGAACTGTTGTTCACCTGCAGTTCTTATATTAAACTGTGGCTGTTGATCATGTTGTAGCCCAACGGACCACGTGGATTCAAATTTTGGATATCATCAAAACACAAAACAATTTTTCTGATCTTCTCCTCTGACGTGTAACTTCTGCCTCTTTGAACTGTAAAACCAGTTTGAACTACACCTAATTAGCTGGTTTAAAGTTCCATATATGAAAAAATGCTCTTGTCTAAATATATCTGTGGGGGAAAAAAAACGACTGGTATTCAAATAGCAAAACAGACTTTCAACTTTTTGCTAATAGAGCCTCTTAAAACACATTCTGCAAAACTAAATATGCACCTAATTTCCATGAGTTTTTTGAAGTTCTCACAGTCTGTGGTGTCAGTGAATGCAATAAAAGACATCTCTGCTCATCCATATAATGCAGTCATGTTATTATTTTAATGCCTTACAGCTTTACTTCCCCCAGCCTCTTAAATAAAAAGGAACATTTAAATATAGTTTTCTAGCATATACATATCTTTTCTATTTAATAAGAAACGACATTAACATAGACTTAATGGATTTCCCATTTCCTGTTTCCAACTTGCAGCAGATAAGAATGTGAACAAAGGGATAGTGGAAAGGAATGGCTGTGAATGGAAGCTGGGGATGTGTAGAAATGGAGTTAGAAAAAAAAAAAGGTCCATATATCCAAATAGCTCGCAGAGAAACAGGATGACCACAGCGATAAAGCAACAGGGTGTGCAGAGGTGATCCATTAAAGGCCTTAAGTTGAATATTTGTGTGCCGCTGACTGAGAGCGGCGCTTTCATTTCTGAGAAATTATCCACGTTACTTGGATACCGGTCCCCCCCCACCCGCCCCCCGTGACACGCCATCACTTCTGCAGCGGACACACTTATTCACGCATGATGTTCTATATACAGAGCAGGTGAAGGGACACTCTCCTCCGTCTCCCCACATGTCCACACGCAGGATCGCTCTCACCCGTCCCTGCTCGGTCAGCTCAACTGACAGCAGTAATGAGTTTCTTCTCTGCGTAAGCCAACTGGCACCCACTCAGGGGGATTTTTCAGGCTGAACCGCGGCCATTAATCACAATCTCAGGGGCAACGCGGTGCCATCACGTGTGTGGCAAACAGAGATGTGTTGATGCGGGGGGATTGTTTTGAACATGTTGGACCACCTGATTTTACTAATGCAGGTAGTAGTGTAGTTCTACTCTGGTCAAAAAAATAAACAAAAAAAAAAGAGCAAATCAAATGAAACATCAGCTCGGTGACTATAGGGGAAGAAATCCTGTAGCATCAATCTTGCTTAACGAGACAGGTGGGACATGTCCCTGCCAACAGATTCATGCAAACAGGAACACGTCTCATATCGAGCGAGAAAAATGTGACCGAGACGTGTTGCGTAACACGAGCCAGCGGGCTAAACACAAAATAATTTCAGAGCAGAAACAAGCGATTTCAGCCCCGGCGCCAGCATGCAGCAGTGGACATAATAACCCTGAGAACGGCCGGCGTTAATGTAGAGGAAATTGCCACCAGCTCATTCTGGGAGGAGATTGTCGCCGGCACATCCTCTTATCGAGAAAATTCCTTCTATTCACTTCTTTTTTTACCTCTCCATCCTTCCCTCATCAGGGATTCTGTTGGCCTTTGCTCACTCGCTGAACCCAGCCCCCCGCTCACCTCCAAACTAGCTAATCCTGATGAATTCATACGCCATCGCTATATCCCCCCACCCCACCCCACCTTTGCACACACACGTATGACTCTCCAGCCACTCCCACACGTACAGAGCTGAGCTCACACCAAATTATAGGAAAAAAGAAGAAAAAAAAAATCCGACCAGTGCAGCAGAGAGAGGAGAGGCGAGTGTAAGGACCTGTCATTACCACTCAGTGTTACAAAACCAGCGGTGAGAAATGAAAGCCTTTTGTCTTTGCTGCTACCTATAGCTCCTGCAAACAAAAGCCGAGTAGATAACACGAACACTGACGGATTTGTTCAATCAGATAATGAAAAAACCTTTTTCAGGGTCTGAGTAAACAAAGAAAACCTTTGGATTTGCATAAATGGGGAGATTTCTTTCTTTCTTTTTTTTTTTTTTTTTTGTATTTTTTAACAGAACAGTGGCTGAAGCCTGGGAACAATGAAATGTGAAAAGATAATGTTTTAATGGAGAACCATTTATGAATGAACTTCCTGTCAGTCAATCAGGACTGTCCAGAAAGATAAGACGGATAAATAGATTAGCTTTTTTTCTCTAAAATAATAACAATAAAAAGAACAAGACTGTTTTTGTGTAGCGTGTTTATGGATAATTGGCACAAATTAGCAATTCCAGAGTGAGGTAAAGTTCAAATTCCTTGTTTAATTTTGTTCAAATATTAGCTTCAATGTTTTTTTTTTTTTCACAAACAAATTGAAGACATTTTTATTCTTTAAATGTTAAATAAATAAGGCTTTAGGAAATTCAAAAATAAATATATCTGATCTTTTGATAAAAACTTATATTTTGGCAATTTCCATATCTGTTTATATATTAATACATATTTTAAGGGGTGCAACTGTGTTGAAGGATCAGTGGATCTGTGTTCGACTACTCCACCTAGGCTGCATTTTTGAGCGCAGATCCACTGAGAAATTTGCTGTTTCGGCAACATTAATTTATAAACTGTACTTTTGAGATTAAACAAATGTTCATACTTCATTTAAATAAATTACAAGTTAAAAAGGACTTGACAAATTTCTCTTTCGTGTATCGAAAAAAAAAAATCTAACCATTGAATCATGAATTTTCGGTATCATTGCACCCCTAATATTTTTGTGTGTTAAATTCATTTATATTCAATTCAGTTTATTTATATAGCACCAAGTCACAGCAAACGTCTCTGTACACAAAACAAAATGTATTGCTCACCCCTGAAATACGAAGGCAGGTCATCATGTTTCTACCTGTGTTTGTTTTATTACAAGAAACCCAAATGACTCCTCGCTCACGGCTCAATTTTCCTGCTGTTTTTTTAGATTAGATAAAACATAAAGTTGTGTTCGCTGACAAGAAACACCTGTAGCAATGACCCGCCCTCCCGCTTGTCATGTAGGTCTGATCTATTTCCTGGAGTGGATGGGAGGAGAACTACCATCAGCTGTCAAACTTAAGTGCATATCACCGTCTCGTCCGAGCCAACACCAGCCCTCTAAAACTGTCTCCACGCTCACAAATAATGCCCGCGCTGGAAAATAGAGAGGGCCGTTACGCTACGAGCATCGTGGTTCATCTTTTCACGCTGAGGCAATGAAGTGCTCAGCCTTATGACTCACTAAATGTGTGACATAAAAGTAGTTCTGTAAAGAATAGTACTGGAGATAGATTCATAAAAAAACTGAATGAAGACTGCAGCTGGAAAGATGAAACGAGTTCTTTCTGAGCGAAGGCAGAATAAACATCTAATCCCCCCCAACGCTGAGTGAAAGAGAGGATGAAAGTGCGAATTATGTCTTTGGATGGATTAGAAGATTGATGCTCTGTCAGTCGTGGATGGATTTAAATGAAATGTCTTCTTGGTGCCTCGTTCAAAAATAAAGGTTTTCATGTCCATGTGTGACTGAGTGCAGCTTTCTTTCTTCTATACAGCGAGCACATACACGTCAGTTCATTTATGTGATCCTAAGTGTTGGTAATGCACGTTATAGAGATCAATTAGAGGTCTGGGGTCTGGGGAGCCGTTTTTCTGACTTTTTTTTTTTTTTAAGACAGAGGTTGGTTTCTAGGAGCTGAGCTCATCCGCCGATGTTTTGAACCTCCTCCTCTCATCGGAAGCCTCCCTAAAAATAAAGGCGCCGGGGAGAGGAGGTCACGGCGAAGCACTGAACTGGAGGGTTTCTTGATTCAGCCTCCAGAGTCCGAGAGGCCTGAAGATCAACTGAGAGGGCAGATCTGATACACACATTTTCATTTAGCCCTGCTTGGTTTGGATGTTTTCACACAACATTTCTGCAAAATGAACACAAAGACCGCTCTGCCTTTATGCTGCTTCTGACCTTTCATAAATCACAGATGGAGCCGGCCACGTCCGGCGCAGATGTGAGCTTTGAGAAATGAAGTGAGCATCGCAAAACAAAACAAACCATGGAGAAAAAACACAAGGTCCAATGTTTCCAAACCTTCGCAAAAATACTCATTTTGGTGATTTTCTTTGTGGTTTAACTCATTTTCCTAAATGCAGTGCACCTTCATCAATTCTTCCTCGATGACAAATTTGTTTGTTGTTCAATCTTGTTAGCAGCTGTTTGCACACACCATGTGTCATCACTTGATCATGTTTTTGACAGGAAAGGCAGCGGGCAATATTCATTACTTCAAGGAATGTTTTATTAATGACCAATTAGTTTCAATTAAACAAAAGGGAAAAAAAATTTTTATAAAGTAGTTAGTTGTAATGGTCACACTGGTGGTAAAACCAGTACGCACACTCATCTCATTAGTTTGTTTTGTTGTGCAGCTGAACATGTATTCAGTTATAAGTAAGAAAATATAGATACACTGAAATATCTCATTTCTTTATACTGTATCAATTCTCTAAAGCCCTGCGTTGATTTTTAATTAAAATGTAAACCTTCATGCCAAAGGTTAATTTTTAAGCTGTAGTTTAGCCTCCGGCCGCTAGTTGGCAGCAGTGAGCCAGCCATTTGGCTACTCCACTCCTGAGGAGCCTGAGAGTATAATGTTAGCTCAAAAATTAGCATTGTGAGTAAACATTAGCACCATGTATCGATGGCTGAATCGGAGCAGATTAGACCGACACCTGCTGCCTTCTAAGCTGAGGTAAGTTGCCAACACTCCCGTATTAGCCAGATTGTCCTTATTTTAAGGCAAATTGAAGTGTTTGGGACTCTCTTTCATTATGGAAGACAGGCAGGCGTATGTCCAAGGTCAGGGGGTCCCTTCACAGACTGTGAAGCAGCTTCATGTCATCCATTTACTGAACTTTAGGACAAGATAGGCTATTGTTAATGTGTTGGGTGACCATATTTTTATAGTAGATTAATATTAAAATCAAAAAGCTGTCACAAATATATTATCAAACTATTTAATGGCACACCTAGTCTAACAATTGGAAACCTGGATGGAATAAGAAATATGAAACAAAGAAAATACATATAAACATACTGAGTTAAAAAAAACTGAATTATAGGACAAACAAATGGCAATATATCGCCTTGCTTACAGTATCGCAATATATCGTATCACAACCCTGTGTCATGATATGTATTGTATTGCCACATTTTTGCCAATGCAGAGGCCTATTAGTTATGTCTGCTTTTCTTTTTGAGTCACCTGGTTTGGAGAGTTGCCTGCTTCCTGTTTGAACAGGAGGTGTGGCCAAAGGCTCAGGACTTTGAGGACCACCAATGTGTTTGTTTGCAAGGGGAGTGTTTTAGGTTTATTTAGTAGTAGTTGTGTGTAAATTGTTTGTTCCAATCACTATAAAAGAAACTCTACTGTGAATTTGTGTGAGGTCAGTTTGGTGAGTCTTGGTTCCCTTATTTAATATTCTTTAAACCCATTTCTAAGTAGATTTATATTTAGTTGACCTCATTTATGGGCCCAGTAACTGTATTTAAGACTTTCTGATTTTTTCCTGTGTCCTCTATGCATCCACTGCTTGGTCATTACTATCTATAAAACGACATGATGAAATCTATTTTGTGGTCTAATTGACATATGACGATTGGTCTTTTTTAAAAAACATTACCGATATGTACATTTTTTCATTAAACATGTCGAACAAAAAATTCACACAAAAAACTCAAACTTAACATATTTTGGCGACTCTCAGTATTTTTGAAGGCATGAGACTCTAAAGAAGCGATCCACGCTGGTAAAGACACAAACACTGCTTACAGGTTGTCAGGAAATTGGCCAACCCCAGAAATCTTTCATTCCATGCCATGCTGCAGTAACCTCTTCTAATTGGTTCCTTTGGAATTTATTTTGATCCCCAGTGACCGAATCCACACATCCTGCTGTCTGACAGGCTTTTGACCACAAACACTTCAGGGGCTTAGTGACAACTACGAAGGACGAAAAAAAAAAAAAGAGTAAAGGCTTTGGATCTCAGGGAGTTCATGTTCTTACATTAATCCCTCATTTTCAGTTAAGACACTAACAAGGCAAAGACACATGGAAGTCGAACATTTACATTCTATAATCAATCACAGTATTTATCTTATGTCAACACATTTCATCAACAAATAAACTCATTAAAGGGATAGTTCAGACCTTTTTTTAAGAGTTTAATTTGGATTGAATGAACAAGCTAGTCGAAATGGGGCCAAAATCAAAATAAATTTCTGCCTTCCTAAAAAATCCTAATCTCCTGGTTCATGAAGGTCACTATTCTGCTTGTTTTTAATGTTTCTTTAGCCTTTAGCTTCAAATTCTGCAGAAATATGTTTATCAAATTCATTCAAATTAAAGCAGGGAAACATCAAACATATGCAAGACAGTAAGGATTGGACATCACTGCTCTAAAATGTTCCTAATAAATCATTCAAACTATATTTTTTTATTCTTTTCCACATTTGCCAATTTCACATTGGATGGTTATTCAGGCAGAAGTTGTCATATTCCTGCTGGAAGTGTCCCCGGCTGCACAGGTATGTAGCATGTGATGGAGGTAACTAGCTCAAACTAAATGTCTGGTCAGATTGAAACTTTAAATCTAAACTGTTTTATCTCATTTCTTTTCTATTAAACCACACTAAATAAATCCCTAGCCTTAATGTTTTTTTCATGACTCATGATATATTTTGCTAACAGACAAACAAATTCGCAAACAAGCAGAAAAAAGAGCACAAAAAAAACATGAAATATGTATTTTTTAATGCTATCTGTCGCTGATAATTTCATTAGATTCCTGTAAATTTTTATATTTTCTAAACAGTGGTGTGAGAAGTTCCCGTTCCGCACACCATCAAGGGAAGGACTGCAGAAATGACGTGTGAAGACGTTAATCCCCATCAGCCAGGGTCAAATCATCACTTTACTGCAGGACATAATCATTCTAATTGCAAAGAGAGGAAGGTGGAACTTTATCGCGTGTTCCCCCGGCAGCGCGGGTTCACGTCGTAAAATGTGTCCAAAAAAATTACAGCAGCGCTAAAGAACAAATTTAAGATTAAGTGTTAAGCCTTTGTAAAAAGAAGAAAAAAAGAGAGAGAAACTGAAACCATCTGTTGTTTCTTAGAGGAGGAGAACATTTTGCTCTCCGTCAACACGATGCTACGTCAGTTGTTTTGGAACAAACGGACTTGAGGCTTTGATGCCGAGGCGAGTTTGGGTCACCTTTTTTCACTGCCAAAGCCAAGGTCACTGCCACTGCCCCGGGGCCATCCATTAGGGTGGGGGGTGGCGGGGGATGTACCCACTGGGGAATGAGCAGGAGGCGCAACATTGGAGGAGGGGAACCTTAATGGGGGAGAATTAAAAAGAAGAGGGACATTCTGCACTAGTGCACACAAAAAGGTCATAGTTTCCCAGATAAATCCCCCACCTCTCCATCATCCAGCCTCTCCTGACCTCTGACCTCTCTATTTCTAAGTCAGCGCTGAGACGGGGAGGGAAGAAAGAGGCTGGGAGCGGGGCTGCGGGGAGGAGGAGGGACACACACACACACACACGCACACCGAGAGTCAGCGGTGACAAAAGGGTGCCTCAACTGCAGCTAGCTGAGTCAGTCAAGACAACAAACGCTGGGGCCACAAAGCAGAAGCACCACAGGCTGAACATGCAGCCTCTGCCTGTTCCCAGCCACTTCACTACCCTGCGGTTTACAATAGGTGCTGCTCCGAGGCGAGAGGTACCCCCAAAACACACAAACACGCATGCAAAGCTACTGCCTGCCCATCACTGACGAGCCTTTGTCTGGTCTCTTCTGCTTCCAGCCAGACAGGTTTCCTGATCCCTGCTTAAACAGAGTGGGAGATCCAGTGTGCAAATGTGTGTGCGTGCATCGGACTGTGTGGAGGCCAAACTAAAACCCGAGCTTCACGAGCTTCACCCCTGTGCCCTTCTTCCAGGTTTTCACACATGCAAAGCAAAAAAAAAAAAATTTTACGCCACTGGGCGGACAGGAAGAGGGGAGTTTCGGTGGGGTTTTTTTATGGGTGGACGGTGCAGACCCTGTAAAGACTTTTTACGGTGCAATCCGGCCATAAAGGCTCAGTTAAGTGTGGTGAAGCGCGATGACGGGCCAGAAGCAGGAGCTGGACGAGCCGCGGGCTCGCCAACACGCGCGCAAAACAAAACACCTCCTCGATGTCCCTTCATTTAAAAAAAAAATTTAAATTAAATGTAATGTAAAGTTTACAGTAACAAAACAAATCGGAGAGCAGAGTTTTAACAAAGAGGGAAGAAAGTAAAATACCAGAACTTGAACTCTGGTCTGCCTCCTCTAACCTTTAACCTGGACTCTGCTCTGGCTCCCCCTCACCTTTCACCTCTATTACTCAGGAATTCCTCCCATGAGCCTTAAAAGCAGGCAGAAGGAATTTTTTGGCCCCCTATTCATTTGTTTGTTTGAGGATAGCCGGGGTGGTCCAGAGACCAACACAGACTTTAACCACTGAGCCCCACTTTGGCCAACACACAGGCACAGAGTCAGATGTACACGCAGGGTGAGAGAATTAGTCAAATTAAAAATATATAAGAAAGGACCTCAGCAAAGAGGAAGGCAACAAATGGGTTAATATTAATGAAAATGCACTCATTAAGTTTCATATTGTTTTATTATTAGAGCTGTTATCTTAAGAACAAGCAAATTCTACCCATGAAGCTTCCCAGCCGGGATTTGATCCGGCATCCGTCTTGCTGAGAGGCAACAGCTCCACCGACTGAGCCACATAAACAGTAATATAAAAACATTCTTTGCATGAAAACGGTAAATATCTGAGCGTAATGTGAACGATGAGCTGCAGTGCAGAGCTGAGGAGAAATCGAGTCAAGGTCAATGTCAGCACAGTTGTTTTTGCTTTTGCTGATGTTTTCTTTGTTTTTGAAAGTGCTACATGAGCACAATATAACTCCAACCAAATCAAAATACATAAATATATTTATTAAAAGCCAATGTCACAATTCAAGCATGTCAGATTATCTGCTGCTGGCTACTATGGATGCTTCTATTACCCAGCTGTTCCACCTGTTTCCCGTCTCCTCCTCAGCAGCTTAGTTTGCAGTGATGCTGTTTACACGGCTGATATTTTTAGTTCTTAAGGTTGCCTTTTCAGCCCCACGCAGCATCTCAGCGCTCACACTTTGAAGCGGGTCGTAGCGGGTGGAAATCGCTCTCCATGCATGTTTGTACGCGACGCATGGCTGAATTCTTGTCAGTGTAAATTAAATTTTAACTTTGAAGTGTAGTTCACTGGAACGGTTATGAATAATCAATATCTCACCTGGTGCAGACAGCTCTTTGAACGACATCGGTTTGGAGAAATTGAGTTCAATTCTGACGGGATTGAAGAGCTAACAAGCAGCTGAAGAAGGGCCAAGAACAAAGTGGATTTCTGCTGACCTAAAAAGACTTAAAAGCGGTTCTTTCAGATGTTTTTTTTTAAATCAACATTTACACCATTTTCCATTTCATATTATGGTTGGGCAAAAGCGTATCGTGTGCAATTAATCGTCAGAAAACTTTGATCAAATATTTTTTGGCACTAGACGATTAATACGATTAATGGCACCAGACTGACTGACTCATCATATAATTGTGATTTTTTTTTTTTTTTTTTTGCCAATATCGTCCAATCCTATTTTTTATTACATGATTTTTATGATAAAAAAATTATCAAATGTCTGGACTGATCCAAGCTGGAACTGCTACAGCTAGCTGCTGCTAGTTGGGCTTGCAAATAACCATATTATGTGTAAACAATAGGGATGCACATGTATTCATATAGGGACCATTCCATACAAATTTCTAAGATGGGTTCATGAACGAGACAAAAAAAATCAATCCGTTCAGATGATTGACGTTTTCAGATTATTTTTTCTTTTGCACCAAACCCGTATATTATTTATCTTGTAAAGGTTTGCAGAAAAACGTGTTCAACAACTACGAAATCTCAGAGACCGGACTTATTTTAAGACAACAGCTGTATATTTTAGTCTTGTTGACGTATCTTCTTCATCAGAGTTACCTACAGCAGGTAAGCTGCGGTGTCAAAAGTATTCATATTCATTACTCAAGCAGATACTAGGGTTTGAAAATACTTCTGTAGAAGTATCACAACATTTTTACTCAAGTATTGAAAGATAATGTGTTCTTTGTTGGGAATCAGGAAACAAACACAGATTTAGAGTTGAATGTTTAGGATGTTGTAGGCGTGTGTTAACTAATGTATCATTAAATGTACATTCTGTTTGAGATGACCATGACATGAATCATTCAAAGCAGATTGCACATCATTGTGTTGTAGATTAATCACAAAAAAAGAAGATAATTACGCAAATAGGTAGGTAATAGGTAAAAAAACAGAATGTGTAGTGCATTAAAGTGCCTGTTACATGCATATCCATGATATACAAAAAGTCAAAGAAAATAATAATTGGCATATTTTGTCACATAATTGGCATATTTTCTTTTGAATTTGGCTCAGCTAAAATGAAACAGGAAGTGACATCAAAGGGGAAC
>JAUBOC010000043.1:5660338-5670567 GCA_032275365.1 Anablepsoides cearensis | reverse complement strand
TAAATTTGAGGAAATTTTTACTGGAAAGTCCTTGAAAGGTCCTTGAATTTGATGTTGACCAAGGTGTGGGAACCCTGTTTATGTCTTTACTTATTCTATAACATTTAAACTTAACAAAAATTCAACCTAAGTAAAAAAACAAAATAAGTTATTATTCTTTCCTTTATGAACATCTCAGATCTCTCTTCTCTGCTCTGGTCCGACCGCTTTAGGAAGGGGGACGCGGGGGGGCTCGCTGCTTGCAGAAGAGAGGAGGAGGAGGAGGAGGAGGAAAGTGCTTGGAAAGAGCTGTCGCCAAAGCTTCTAAAAGTCTCCAAAAAGACCGGGAAATTCGCTAGATTTATCACTAGAGGGGTCTAAAAAGTCGCTAGATCAAGAGACAAAGTTGCTAAGTTTGTTAGCGAGACAACATTAGCTCTCAACGAGAGATACATTCGAGAGATATCTGATTCAGCTGAATCGTCACATAAAATAAAAGTCAGTAAGACACAAAACATGCTCTTTGTTGTCATTGTTGTAAACGGAAATTAAACTAAAACCCCTTGTTTAAGTACATAGTGAATACCTCAGAGTGTCTCATGGTATCAGAGCATGAAATGAAAATAGTTTTGATGTTTGAATCTACAGAGCTCGTTAGGTACGGAGCCTGTTATGAGGCGTGGGAAGATAAAAACAAAAAACAGATCTTGACTTATGTTAGCAAGATCCTAAAAAAGTTTTAGCAGTAAGTCAGGCTCCTTAGAAAACTTTGCAAGATCCAGAAAAACTTTTGCAGGATCCTGAGAAACCTTTCGCGGGATTTTGCAAAAGTCAGTCAGGATAATTTTATTTTTTATTTTTTCCACAATAAAGAGCTCATCTTATAGAGGTAGACATTGGTGGCAGAACAACCTGACCACCCATCCAAACCACCCGTGTTTTACTCTGTGTGAACTTTGTTTTGAAGAGTCATGTTTGGCTTCAACTTTAAGTTGCTGTTTTGTTGCTCTTTAACACAAACCTCTTGGGTCAACGTAGGAAAGCACAAAATACTTTTGAAATACTGTGTATCAATTTCAAATTTGTTCTGTGGAACAATAAAATTGTAATGCCTGTTCTGTTTTCATCGTTTTGTGAGACAGTTTGTTTAATTGGTTTTATGCAAAATCTTCTTTTTTAGTCATTAAATACAACTTGGTGTGTACTTGGAGTCTCTAGGAGTGCAGAAAAGCTGATTTTAGTCTCTCACAGTGCCTCGTAGATACCTTATTATTCTGTTTGGATCATATTTTTCAACCTGTTCAGTTTTCTTTTTTTTCTATGACATTTCTGAACTATACCTCAGAAAAGGGGCGGGGCTTGTGGTGAAACAATAAGGAGGATTTCAGACCAAAGCATTGCAGTTCCACTTTAGATCCCAACTGAATAATTTAAATGTGAAAAAGTAGGATTTTAAAGCAGGATATGTCTCCTTTAAAGCCGTTTAAATGTTTGCATTGTTCTTGACTTTGTGTATATGCAGTATTGTGCAGTTAATATGTCTTGTCAAATCAGTATAAATTTTAGCTTAAGAGAACTTTTTTTTCTTTCTAGCCTGATGCGGAACTGGTGGAGCAGCAGAAAGGGCCGTCACAATCCTGACAACCATTACAGCCGCTGGGAGCAGGACTACGTTCTGGTGAACTTCAGCCAGCTGGGTCTGTTCTACGAGTACCTGGAGATGGGTGAGGCGCTTTCTGTTCAGGACGTTCAGGAGTTCCGAGGCGTGCAGCTCCACAGACCGATCACTTGTTCTCTGTTCTCTGTTCCAGTCATCCAGTTTGGCTTCATCACACTGTTTGTGGCCTCCTTCCCTCTGGCCCCCCTCCTGGCCCTGTTCAACAACATCCTGGAGATCAGGGTGGACGCCTGGAAGTTCACCACCCAGTTCAGGCGACCGATGGCGTCCAAGGCTCGGAACATTGGAGCATGGCAGGAGATCCTCAACGCAGTGGCCATTTTGTCCGTCGTTACCAATGTGAGTGTTTTCTGGAGTAAATTCATGATTTATCCTCTTTAAAACTCGGCTCAAACGTCATCGAGTCAATCTTTCTGTTCATTATTACACCAAGATCTTTTAAGTTTTTAAGAACAAACCTGATTATTTTTGTGTGTTTTTCTTGTCGTTCCAGTCTTTTATCATGGCGTTTACCTCCGACATGATTCCTCGTTTGGTTTACCTGTACGCCTACAGTAAAAAACACAACATGGAGGGCTACATCAACAACAGTCTGTCAGTGTACAACATTTCACAGATCCCCTTACAAAACATGCCTGAGGACGACTGGTATGATAACTCCACCACCACCTGCAGGTATTACAGCTGAAACAGCTCTTTCTTCAGTTAGGTCAGTTTTAGTTTTTAACTCATCTATAACTTCACAGTTACTCTGATCCTGAGGTGGGTAGATTACACCAAATTTGATATTAACATATTTTTACTCAAGTAAAAGTAAAATGTATCCATCCTAGAAATGTAAGTAAGCGTAAAACAGTATTTGGTAAAAAGCTCCTCAAGTACTGAGTAACTGATCAATGATTTAATATTTAAAAATGACATCATCAGACGGACCAAAATATGAAGCTAGGTGGAAATTTTGGTATTTTAAAGATCAAAGTGAAAATCCTAACAAAATAACAAACTCAAGCAAGGAAAACCCTTTTCTATGGATCCCGCGAGGGGTCATGGTGTATTTTCTTTTTCTTTTGCGTTCCCAGGCAAAAGTCATTTATCACTGTTGTGCCTCCTGGTTTATTAACAAACTCCCATGCAAAACATTAGCGAGTTAGCCTACTACTTTAATTCAGCTTCAGAATGAATATATCACTCAGCCACGCATAGAAGTACAATATTTTACCACAGTGCAGCCACACAACATCAATGTCAATTTCACGAACCTGTTTTGGTAACCGGATATTTCAAAATAAATGTCTAATTTAATTCAGTTAATAAAAAACAAACTTTTGCTTGGGAACGCAAAACAATATTGCGAGGGAATGCAAACGTTTTGCGAGGGAACGCAAAAGAAAATAACCCCCATGTCCCCTCGTGGTCTCCGTACTTTTCCAAATCAGTTTCCGAAACTGCAGGGGCGTGTGTCTGGTGTATGTTTAGTGAAGAAAGCTTGTTTTTCATTTAGTGGATAGAGTATCCAGAAATTTTTACTTACGTAAGAGTAGCAGTACTTTATTTTAAAAATACTTACCGGTAAGTAAATGTAAAAAGTACAGTGTAGTAAAAATACTCCAAAAAGTTTTTTTCCTCCCCAAAAAGTTACTCAAGTAAATGTAACCTAAAATGTAACTACTTACTACCTAGGGCTGCAACGATACAGACAATTCTCGATTCCGTTTGGTTTGATACTTTAATGTTCAATATTTTTTGGATACAAAGAAAAGAAATTTCCATGCCATTTTTAACTTGTAATTTATTTAAATTAATAATAAACATTTGTTTAACCTCAAAATACATTTTTTTTAATGAAATGTTGCTGAAACAGCAAGTTTCTCAGTGGATCTGTGCTCAAAAATGCAGCCTAGGTGGAGTAGTCGAACACAGATCCACTGATCCTTCAGCACAGAGCATCTTCAGAAGACAAGTTGATAAAATAAATTTTAAAAATCTGTATTGTTCGATACAAGTGTTCAAAATGGGTACATGTATTGTTGCAGCCCTATTACTACCCAACTCTGCTCTAATCATAGTCATTTGATTTTAATATTTTTTTTTTTTACTAAACAGAAGAAATCTTGTAATTATGACCAGTAAATCCAACAAAAACACAGACAAACTAAAAATACATTAAAAATACATTATAAACATTCTGCTAAAGCCTTTGGTCATTTCTCTCCTCTGCTTGTTGTGTGGTGTAGATATCGGGACTACCGTTACCCTCCGGGCCACGAGAGGGAGTACACTCACACCATGCAGTTCTGGCACATCCTGGCAGCCAAGATGGCCTTCATTATTATCATGGAGGTAAGTTCATTATTATCATGGAGGTAAGTTCATTATTATCATGGAGGTAAGTGAATCCAGCTGCTTCCTGCTCGCACCAGATAAATAAATCAGTGTTGGGTCATCCATGGTGTGTTGTTCCCGCAGCACGTGGTCTTTGTGGTGAAGTTCTTCGTGGCGTGGCTGATCCCGGACGTCCCGTCAGAGGTGAAGGCGCGGATCAGGCGAGAACGCTTCCTGATCCACGAGTACCTGCATAACTACGAGGTGGAGAAGCTCAAACTCCAGCTGAGCGCCAGCTTCATGACAGAGCCGCACTCGGACGTGACGCTGACGCCCGACAAGCATGAAATGCTCTCCGAGTGCCTCACCTGACGCTTCCCACGTTTTAAGCCAAAAATATTTCTGGAAGGGCTCCTGTTATTAAAGTATAAATGCCATTTCTTTACCTGTAAATAGACCTCAATACTTCACCAAGAGGTGCTCTTATATAGGGTCCAAACAGAAGTGTCAGATAAAACAAACTGCATGAGAATCATGTCAATAATTAGAATTTCTCAAAATATAAGAGGACTGATTTATATATAGAAACAAATGAGCTGAATGTAAATGTGATGAAGAATTTATAAAACTGAAGTATTAGCAACACTCAGATTTAATGATAATTGAGTTGAAACACAAAGTTTATGCAGATTTGTCCAACAGCTTTACTGATGCTTTTAAAATGATACTTCAGATCTTTTGAGACGGGGTTCATGCAGTGAATATCTTACCTGTAGCAGATAGCTTTTTTATTAACTTCAGTTTGAATAATTACATTAGTTTAATCCTGAGCAGACTGGTGAGCTGAAAGCTAATCTAAGTGGATTTTTGGCCTAAAACAGAATATTTTCTAACTGTAGCACTTCCTGCAGGATGATCATAACATCACGGCTGGATTGAATGTGAAATCACAAATACAGATTTAAAAAAATGTGTTTGCATAAATCTCAATTAAATGTTTAAGTTGATGTATAAAACAGCCGAAATACATTTTGGTCTTGGGTTCACTCAGACTAGCCGTTAGCTCTTCAATCCAGTCAGAAATAAACCATTTCTTCCAACTAAATGTATTTATCTTTCCACTGACTTCAAGAAATCTGAACTATTTAATATTATGTCACATATTCAGTCAATCAACATTTATTTATAGAGCTCTCTACAAGGGGCACAAAGTGCTTCGCTGATTTGGAGCAGGGCTACACGACTGTCAGGTTTTTTTTAAAATGTGCATTTGAAACCAAGTACCTCCTTCACTGCAGCAAATCTGTAACAATCAGAGATCTATCTTAATTTTTTATGATCAGCTGCAGATTTGTGTCTTGTTAGCAGCTTGATGCTGGACTGCTTTATCAGATTTTAACAAGAAAAATGTTACCAAATTTTACGGTTTTACCTCTTTACTCCTAATAATCTGCATAATAGCTCAGATTATTAGTGTTTCTACATTCTGTTGGGATTATAAAGTTTACTCTCAAAAAAAAGGAAGACGTTTGTCTTCTCATGGGGATGCATGCAACATTCAGCTGTTTTTATGTGAAGTACTTTCAGGTTGACACTATGAAGCTTGTTCTGCTGTATATTTCTAGAATAAACACTTTTTAAACGTGTAATTTATTTATTGATCAGCTTCTGTACAGTTCAGAGCTTCTCCATTATTCTCGTTTTAACATCACATCAGTCCTTTTTTTTATTTTATTTTGTACTTTACATTGTGGTCATGATGAAGAATTATCCTGCCAGTTCTTTAAAACAAGTATTGTTTTTGTGAAGAATGGGAGGAAATGAAAACTGCTACTTGTTTTTCAGCTATGATAAGTCAAAATTTTCCTGTAATGTTTATTATTCAGATGTTTATATTTTCACTCAAACCGATATGTGACTTAACGGAAGGATTGTCGGGCCGAGCAGGATTTCTTTGATGGTCCAAATCTAAAGCCGCCTCCAGAATCTCCAGATGCTTCCAGACGTGTTCTGAGGGTTGGAATGATCCTGCATGCTGCATGACGATCTGATGAACAATCAAATGCCTTAAACATCTGTTTACTTGTTTCTGTGGGACAAGTGTCCTGGTTGAGTCCAATCATCGTCTCTTATCTGTTGCTGTTTGTTTGAAATGTATCTTCTGTTGTTTTGTGATTTAATTGATGTGTGAATATTTAGTATTTTACATTCAATGTAAGCTAAGCTGTTGATGTCCAGAATAAACAAACGAGATAAATCTTCAACTAAAGACATTAGTTTTATATTTTTTGACTCATGTTTCTGCAAAAAATGATTTGTTGTAGGAAAAATACAAATAAAACCAGAAATCAGTCATTCTGAAACTCTTTGAACCAGGCCGATACATTTAGTTTCTTCATAACCGTTTTAAACTTCACTGCAGCCTTAAAGCATCAACTTTATTTATAAAGAGCTTTAACAGCAGCCACAGCTGAAACAAAGTGCTGAAGATCCGTAAAATAAAAATATATTAGATAAAAACTGATAAAATCACTAAAATTAGGTAAAATCAAGTCTCAGTTGGGTTAAAGGCCAATCAGTAAATGTAAGTTACCAGACGGGTCTTAAAAATGGAAAGCAGTGGTGAACAGTCTCGTGTGTGTTTTTTTTAAAGGTTTTATTTGTCACTGCTGATGGTTTTGGGAAATACTCAAAACTTGATAAAGTTATTTCCACAACAGAACTGAGATTCCTTTTACTGTCATGTTTCTTGGAATAATCAAAATATCTTCTTTTAAAGCCTTTTTTAAAGTTTTGTTCCCACTGGGTTCCATACAAAATCTGCTAAAAATGACCTTCTGTTGTTAAAACAACTTTAAAATCTGCATTTCATTTGGTTTACTCAAATTTGTCATCTTTTGGATTCGTTTAAAAGGAGTTACTAAAACAAGCAACGCTCATCAGGTAGAAAAAATACTTTGTAAAGTTCAAAACTGATCTGTTTTAGGGTCTTACTGTTAATGTCACAGAAAGTTTAATTTTTTATGGTCATGAAGATGAAGATCAAGTTTCCAAATATATTGTTTGCCAAATATTACAAATCATTAGAGTTTTTAGAGGTTAAAATGGAAGCCTTATAGGATTTTTTTTTTTTTTTTTAGAAAAACCCTCATTCTCATTCCTTTGATTGCACAGAAAAGTCTTCTCCAAAAATCTGTTCTCAGCTTGTGTTCAGGTGATTTTCTGATCACAACAGAGTGAGCAGCAAACCAGAACCAGACTCCATGTTCAGTAATTTCTTTTAAAAGTATAAATAATAGGGTGTACTCGCCTTTTGACTGCAGCAAATAAGCTCCAGATGGTTGGATAAAAAAAAGTGGAGCACAAAAATGCTTCATTCTTTCAACTAAAAACTGCAACAAACCAATTAAAAACGTATATTTGACTTCAGAAATATTTACACATACACTGTTGCCTAGAAAATGTATTTAAACAGAACTTAAAAATCAATAAAAACAATAATTATCTTAAAAGAATGATTAAAACAAAGTTTTGAAAGTGTCTAGAAAAGAAGTTTGTTTACGACCACCAGGTGGCGACAAATACCCACAAATGGGAAAACAAATCGCAAAGGGATAGTTTTTGTAGTTCCTTAAAGGATCTTTGGCTTAAAACACATTATTATTATTATTATTATTATTATTATTATTATTATTATTATTATTATTATTATTATTATTATTATTATTATTGCTGCTTTTGTTGTTTATGTTCTATGTTTGTGGTGAATTTCCTGCTAAATGTCGGCCTGCAGAGTGTTGGTCACCAGGCAATATCTTCTTGAAATCCCATAATATGTAATGAGCACGAAGCTTCTGGGGGGAAGATGTGGTTGTCACGGGGACGAGAGAACAGAGGAGATGCTTGAATTATTGATGGATTCCTACGATGGGGAGAGGCGCTTGTATAGGATGAGAGGAGGAGGAGGAGGAGGAGGAGGGTTGCTCTCGTGCTCAGTTGGTTTCCATAGCACCGCCCTCGAGAGAGCTACAGCTTTCATCTTTAAGGGGTTACTGTCCTTGAATTAAAAAAAATAATAATTGAACTTGATAAATAAGTGCAGTTTATGTTTTATAGACAAACGGCTCAGTTAATAGTTTTGTGGGGAGGATACACTGACTGAGGTTCCTCCACTTTTTATTATATTTTTTAAACCAAAGAACACCTATATATATATATATATATTTATATATATCCATTTATATTTTGACTGTGGCCCATATCTGCGCGCAGCATCTCTCCAGATGTTGCGCGCGATATTGCTGCTGCTGTCACTGACCTCGGTGCTGAAACACGACGTCAGATGAAGCTGCGCTCCACAGGAGACACCAGACAGCCTCACTCCCTCTTTGATTTGTTGCATCTACACTCCTAAACTCCCTCTTTTCTGATGTGCGTTCGATTTTTATTTTCATTACTTTTTAAAAGTGATTTATTCTTTAAATTTTGTAGCTGCTGACTTTTGATCGTGATGGCAGTGGGTTCAGCTGCTGTCCTCCAGGCAGGAGACGAGCTGCTGCCGCTGCTGCTGCTGCCGCTGCGGGATGAAGGCGTCTGAGTCTCTTTCCTTGTGACAAGGTCTCAATATTTATTTATTTCTCCCTTCCTCAGCGGGGCTCTAACGTTTGGAGCGGTCTGCAGGACCGTCGCCTCTGTGCGCGCGCGCCCCTCCGTTCGCACCTCGGGGTTTTTTTTTTTTTTTTGGCTGCTTTTTGAGCTTCATCCTGCGCGGGAACATGACGCTGAGGCAGTAAGAACACTAAAGAGAAGAAGAAAGAAAAAAAAAACACGCACGATCCGGATATGGAGTCCATGAAGACCAGAGCCACGGCGGGGGTCAAGGAATTTGCGGGGAAGACCCTGGGTCAGATGTACAGGTAAATAAATATATATGTATTATTATTTTGGTTGTGATTATTTGCTCACTGTATGCTTCAAAACCTTCACCTGAAAAAGTCTGAAGGCTAACGGGGAGCTCTGGTCACGCCTCTGGATGTGGGAATAAAATTATGTAACACCCCGTGTGCGTGTGTGTGTGTGCGCGCGAGTTTGGATGCCTCTGGATGCTGCAGGGGCCTAAACTGATCCAGGTGCAGACGCTGTTTCTTTTGTTTAGAAACGGTTAAGATGCGGAGTTTTAAATAAATATTTCTAATTTTCCACGTAAAAAAAAAAAAACCTTTCTTCAACTTTTGAATAAATTTGTTTTCTTGTGGTTTTGCGGAAGTAAATGTGAGGATGGAAGGCTCAGTCTGCATCCCGAAATGTGTATAATAAAATAAATCTTTTTTTTTTTTTTTTGTGGCTTTCTAAATCTAAAAAGGCCTTATGAATCCCCTAAAATATCTTAAAATGATCCTTTATGCAAATCCCTAAATCAGCTTAAATGTTGCTCTTTAGTGCAGAAATGTAATTAAAATGTTTGTTTTTTAGGATTTAATTGCATCAAAAGAGGGGAAAAGAGATTTTACAGCAATGAATGAGAGAAAAAAAGAAAAGAGGAGTTTGAGGGAAGCCCATCATGGTGTCTGCAGGTTCTGTTCCTGAATGCTAATGAGCAGGAGTGAGCGCGGTGCTGCAATGCGGTACAGTCAGGAACATTTTGCTCCTTTTTCCCCCACAACTTACAGGCCAAAAAAATATATGCTCCTTTATTTATTGCAGTGATTTATTCTAAGCACCATTTGTTTTTATTCACTGCTCATGTTTTTTCCATTTGCATCATGAGACAGAAAGAGGAATATTTTCCTCAACCATAAAGATTCAGATATATCTGTTTGATGCATACATCCTCACATTTTTATAAAAAATAACATCCAGATGATTGGAACCCGTATATAAAGCTTCTGGTGTTGATAGCTGTAGGCTGTTGTTGGATCGTATTTATTTATTTACAGGGTGATAGAGAGGAGGCAGAAAGGCGGGGAGGTGATCGAGCTGACGGAGGACGGGCGGCCCCGGGAAGCGGCGGAGAAGAAGCCCCCCCTGTGTGACTGCACGTGCTTCGGCCTGCCCCGCCGCTACATCATCGCCATCATGAGCGGCCTGGGCTTCTGCATCTCCTTCGGCATCCGGTGTAACCTGGGCGTGGCCATCGTCAGCATGGTCAACAACAGCACCGTGCACCAGAACGGCAAGATCATCATCAAAGAGGTGCGGCGGCGGCGCGCGGGGAGTCACGCTGTTGCGTGGGGGGGGGGGGGGGGGGGGG
>JAUBOC010000043.1:5633656-5651449 GCA_032275365.1 Anablepsoides cearensis | reverse complement strand
CATTAAGACCTCCGCCAATCACAACTTGGGACGTCTCCGCCCACAGGACAACATGTTCTGCAGAGACCCCCTTCTCGCCTGCTTGGACCCTCAACTTAGTGTCTAAGAATAGAGCTGAAAGTAGGTGGGACCACCCAGAGTAAAGAGGCTGAACCTGTGCCGTGCCAACCCGAGCTAGGTCAAGTCAAGCCCATGTAAAAGAGCCATAAGTGATAGATCAGAACATTGTGAAAGTTATTTGTACAAAATAAAAATGTAATGTGCATCAACTAGCTTTTAACATACAGAAATATATATTTATCTTCCCTTCAGACTCGAGAGGAGTGGCAGTACGTGTTCCTGATAGCATCACTGGTGCACTACGGAGGCGTCATTTTCTATGGGATTTTTGCGTCGGGAGAAAAACAGCCGTGGGCCGACCCGGAACTGACCAGCGAGGAGAAATGCGGCTTCATCGACGAAGACGAGCTGGCGGAGGAGACGGGTGACATCACCCAGAGCTACGGGGCTTTCGGGGGTCCCGCTAAAACGTACGGTGCGACCACACAGGTGAATGGAGGCTGGGCTGCCGGCTGGGAGAAGACGGAGGAGTACGTCCAGGAGGAAGCACAGGAAGGAGGCTACGGAGGATACAGGCAGGACGAGGGGTATTCTTAGACCAAAAAGACACAAAACTGACTCGTTTTCCTGTGTGTGCATCAGTTTTAGTCATATGAATATCAACAAATGACAAACAAGAAAAGCTACAATCCATCGTCGTGTTGTTTGCACAATTTAAAAAAAAACAACAAAAAAAATGATTAATGTAAAAATAAATTAATACATATGAAGATATTTGATGAATAGAGGTGTAGCACATATCAAATTGGCAGTATGTAAATGTACTAATGCATATTGATAATAGATATATTTATTTGGAGTGCAATTGTGCGTAAACGTAATTATTTCCATCCCATCAGCTGAGGCTTCTCAGCACTGCTGAAGCCTGTAGGAAAACATAGAAAGCACATCACAGCCGACCACGACGGGTCAGGTCAAAAACCAGCCGTTTGAGTGTAGAAATATCACTGCACAACACGAAACAGAACCTAGACACTCTGATGTTAGAGATCGTACTGTATTACTCCCGACTGACGTGTCCTTTCAAAGCACCGGTATGATCATTTCTGTCCTCTTCTCACTGACTGCTGTATGTAAATGACCTGAAACGGGGACCCAGTTTGGAGATTTGACGGGAGATTTTTCTTTGCTTTAAACCTGATTTCACCTCTGCAGCTGAAGCCATCTTTCAGATGTGGGATTCTGTGAAAATGTTGTGAACAACGCACATTTTATTTGTTCTAGATAGCTTTTTATTCAAACTTAGTTTGGAGAAATAGTTTAATTCTATCAACCTGAGGGGTGCAACAAAACATGTTTCTGTATAGAACCAGTGCTTTAGGTTCAATATGCGTTACATATCGAATAATACAGATCTTTAAATTTTCTTTTATTAACTTGTCTTCTGAAGATGCTCTGTGTTGAACACTCAGTAGATCTGTGTTCGACTACTCCACCCAGGCTTCATTATTGAGCCCAGATCCACTGAGAAACTTGCAGTTTCAGCAACATTTCATTTAACAACTGTACTTTTGAGATTAAACAAATGTTCATAGTAATTTTAATAAATTACAAGAAAGGAACAGAAATTTTTCTTTTATGTATCGAAAAAATATTGAACATTAAAGTATCAAACCAAACCGAAACGTTGCACCCCTAACTGTAGACACCATACAAGATCTTAGAATTTGAGCTGGTAGATAAACAGCGGCTCTACAGAATGGTTTTTACTACAAGCTTTAAGTCCTGCCTTTTCCCCATAAACAAACAGGACTCTTGTTGTGGTTCTTTGTTGCTGTTCAGATGTAAATTTTCTAACACGTTTAGCTGTATTTAGTTTATGGTCAAAAGAAAGCTAATGTGCCGCTATGACTGTGTGCTCTGGAGTGGGCGGGACTTAAAGCCTCACAGTGTGAAGACTGATGCAACATGGCAGCTCTCGTAAACTGGTTTCTGCTGGCTTAACATCATCTGTCAGTTTCACATCACTTTATTTGTTTATGGTTTGGTGGTTTTTTGCAAGCACAAAGAGCAGCAGCAGCTAGTTGTAGCAACTTTGATGCAACCTGAGGCACCTCATGTAGGATATTGTAGTATTTTTGTTGTGAGGTTGACTGCGATGTAAAGTTTACAAAACAGCACTCACGTGAAATTATTTACATTTTTTCAATATACTTTGGTCTCGATAAGCTAACTAGAGTTTAATCAGAATTAAATTATATTCCTCCAAACTGTAGCCTTTCAAATTGCTATCTACAACAGGTAAGATATTAACTGTTTATAACCATTCGACAGAATCCCACTTCTAAAAATATAAATGATCTTTTTAAGTTTTCTGTAAATCATCACATCTCAGAAGTTTAATCGTCTCACCTTTATATTTCTCCACATTACTGTCAAGTATATTTAGTTGAAGAGTTTAAAAGAAAAACATATAAGATGTAAATAATTTTGATCTGATATATGAATATATGAGTTTAAAGATTGAATTTACAGTTTGAGGGACCACAATATTTATGGTCAAACTTGGCCTTAAAAGAGGGTTTGTGCAATGAAAGAAATTGTCAGAATCCTCATATAGATCTTATTTGGGTTCATTTACACAGAGTAAAAACATTTATTAAATAAGAATATGAATATTTGCAGAAAAATTTATTTAATAAACCAAAACCTGTCTAATTAGCCTCATCCTGAGCTATAGTTTGATCCAAACATCAGAACTTTGAGTATTCGTAGCTCCACTCGTCACTTCAGGTGTCTTTTTTATGCATTTCTATTTTTTTCTGAATGTCATAAAGTAAAATGTGTTTAATGTAAACCTTATGGAAGAGCATCTTTTTTCATAAAATAAAAGACACGCAAAACATGATTGAATAACACACAGAATGATCTTCAGTGCTGTGTTTTTTTTGTTTGTTTTTTTTACATAAATCACGATTTTCGGTGGTTGGAGCACATTATATTAATAATGATAAACAATAACTGTCAGATGATTAATAACTCTTTAATCTCAGTTCTAAAAAAAGAAAACATAATAAGGCGAATCACATGTTCTGTTTTCATTCATGTTTTTACAGAGAAAGGTTTGAAGGGTGCCATTTTTTTTTTTCATCTTACCACGTGTCTGTGAGGACCTCATGTCACTATAAAGAGTAGATTTGTGTGGATGTGTATTTATGCATGGAAAAATGTGGAAACTGTTGTATCTGTCCATTTGTTTCCGTTTCTTACAAGCTTTTTTTTCTGTCTTTGTCTCAGATATTGTTACTGATGTTTCAATTTGTTTGCAAAATTAACCAAAGATTTGAAAAAATAATAATAAAAAATAGCTTTGTTTTAGCTGAAAGTCTAATAGTTTTTAGGGCAGAGCAGTTCTGATTTGAGGAAAACAAACATGACTCGACAAAGCAATAAAACCACAGTAATAGCTCTGGTCAAGAAGAGTTTTTAATTTTATTGATTGTTTTTAATGCATTCATTTAAAAGTTGTGTTTTTTGTGGCAATAAATGTAGAGAAAAACCTGTAAAGATAAATAAACATATAAATGTATAAAAACCTAGAATTAGAGTCCACCACAAACAGCTGTGACTAAAAAAAGAAAAAAAGTCAAGGCGTTTGTGAGTGGGCTGCTCACCAGATGAGAATGATAAAAAGAGCTCCGTCTGAGAGGCGGACGCTCTTCTTCATGTTCCTGTTTTTGCTTTTTGGTGTGGTCCACACTGAATGTGTCACAGTGCTGTTGTTCCTCCCTCCCTCTGCATTCAGTTGTGTCTTTGAATCTGAAACCCTCACTCTCCCCCCCTCGTTGCTCCACATGTATCCCCTCCTCACCCCCCTCTGCACAGCCTGTCACAATATCCACTGACGTTACGGATGAAACCTAAACATGTGATTTTCAACAAAAAAAAAAGACCAACCTGCAACCTGAAATAGTGAGAAGTTTCCCCGTTTTTGTGCCTCTGAAGTTACAGTGTGGTTCTATGGCTTCTGTTGATGTGTAAAATCGAGAGGTTTGTTGATGTCAAAATGAAATAATCTATTTCCTTTTTGATATATAAAAAAGATTAAACAAGTCTGTGTTTGTTCTGAGTGTTTGTGCTGACGAGTGCAGACATGCAAAACGTCAGACTGTATTAAAGAACTTATGAGAAGTGCTTTATGGCTTTGTCTTCTAAATAAAAAAAATAAATGTGTGATTGTTCAGCGCTGATCAAGCTGGAGCGGAAGAGAAACCTCAAAAAGAAAAATATTCAAACAGAGTGTGTGCTGTGAATGATCCTCAGCTACAACCAGACCAAGTTTAGGTATTTCTTTGTAAAGAAAAATCACTGAATTATAAACAGTTTTGTGCTTTTTTAAGTTAATCCAGCTGTGGAAGTCGTTTTGATTTGGATTTACTCCAGAATTTTCTGATTTTTAGATCAAAATCTTGAGATTATTTCCTGAAAATGTCATTAAAATCTGTTAAGTAGTTTAAGATATTTTGCTAAAAGACTGAGTTGAATTCAGATTGTTAATGGCAAAATTTAAAACAAAGATCTTAAGCAATCTGGTAGTGTTCAAACTATGTCTTGGGAATTTGTCTCAGTTATTACTACACCCAGTTTTAGGTCAATATCTCTAAATTTTATTGAGTTGTAGATATTTTTTTGCATTTTGTTATGTCAGCTCAGGTTGATTCCAAATTACTTGTTAAGTAAATACTTTCTGCAAGTTTTATTAAATTATGTCCACTGGTTTATGACATATTTGGGTAAAGGTAGACAAAAAAAGAAAAGAAAACCCACTCAGAATAGCATCACTCAGTTTTTAAATGAATTTATCCCTGAGGGAAAGGTCTGCCTCCTTAATAATCCCACTAAACATTTCATCAGCTTGTAAGATTGAAGAGAATGACAGGTTCAGAGGTTTCAAAAGAAAAAGCTGCATTACAAACAGATTTGTCACCTGAAGGAAAAACATGTAATGATAAAGTTAATCTTTTATTTATATAGAGAAATATTGTTTATTTTGTCCAGAATGTGGCTTATTTACAAGATAATAAAAAAACAAGAGGTTCAGAAGTAAAACAGTGTTAATATCAGCACAGAGAGCCTCTCAGCAGGCAGAGTCTGAGACGGTCCAAAGGCCACAGGAAGTGCTCTGTTAATGGCTGCCCTCCTTCTCTATGAATACAATCAATAAGGTCGGTCCCCAAGAGTTCTGCTGCTCCTATCGACTGTTCTAACCTCTTAATGGAGATGAGAGGGAGGAGGAGCGCTTTTCCAGCTATTAGAAAGCATTATTGTGATTTATGATCTGACTTCTACACCTTAACACACAAATTTCTAGATCTGTCTTTAGAGGAGAAACAACAAAACACATATATGACAAATAAAACAGTGTCCTTATGAATACTAATATTTAAGCTTATTTTGTACCTGAAACCCCTTTTTCTTGTTGTACCACCAACCTAAAGCTCTTCACATTAGCATGAATTTATTAGAATTCCAGATTACAACACACATAATATATTTTATTATTTACTGTATATTGTGCCTTGATAAGCATCTGCAGAGTGACTTTCCATGAGTTCTCTGCATGAGTGAAGTCAGATTCAGACTCTTGTCCCTAACAACACTGACGTCAAACAACCCTGCAGGGGCTTTGAAAAGCCCAAGGTGACTCAGAGATCAGTGTTTGATTGATGCAAGACTTCTGGATCAGGTGACTTTTTAAAACAGGTTCATTGTTCTCCTCTGTGTGTGTGTGAATAAATGTGTGTCTGTGGGTGTACTTTATTAGGACCCCTGTCTGGTCTCAGTTCACTGCTCTAGTTAATTTGACAAGCTCAATAAACGTGTCACCAGTCGAGCCTAAATGCTGTTTTCTCACAGTCAACCAGCCTGAACCGTCATGCTGTCCTGGTCCAAGCAGGGGGAGGTGACCCATAACCTTTTGACTATCAACTAGCTAAGCTTAGAAAATTGGACAAGGAAAACTACTTGCAGATGTTTCACAAAACTGAAAAAAAAAATAATAATAAAAAAAGGTTTTTCTGGTATCTGATGCAAGATTTGTGCAGAAATAAGCAGCTTTAAACTTTTGCATCATCCCTACCTAAACGCAGCGTGTGGCCACGCGTCAGTGACAGCAAGGATGTTAAACTGGGAGAATGAGCGCGCATATGTTGAGCATCTTAAGTGACTGTTCAAATATTGGTGGGGGGGGGCAGGTGCTGCTGCATCCTCCAGGGATGAGAGGGCGGGGACTTGGATGCCAAAATCGCTCTTTAATGACTTGGGGGGAGAAAGGAGGGTGGGTCCACGTCGTGCTCAGGCCTCTGAGGTCCTGTGTGGCTCATAAATAAAGTCCTGATTTGCACAATTTGCCTCCAGCAGCTCGGAGCAGGTTGCAGGAGGAAAAATCTGTTTTGGACAGAATGTTGATGTGGGACCAAACAGGACGGATACCATTAAAATACCTTTTAGCACCTCTAATGCCCAGAATCTCAGTGTTTAAGAGTCTCTTTTTTTTTTTTTTTTTTGCTTTCGGTATTTAAATCAATGAATGCAGTCTCTCCTGCTCTCTGTGGTCACACACACCCACATGTGAGCTGTCCACGGTGCTCTGTGAAGAATCGCTGCGTAGCGTCATCACAGGGCGTGTTCACAGAGCCAAACATAGACAAAGAATAAAGAATAAACTCTGGGAAGATTCCACTCTCCCCCCCCCCCCCCCCCCCCCCCAAAAAAAAAAAAAACAAAACAAAAAAAAAAACAGACTCCAAATCCTTCCTGATTGGTTTGGAAAATGGCAGAAAGATCCTCCTCCTGTACGGGTCAGGAAGCACAATTGGCTGCACAAACCAGCCTTTTAACACTCCAGCCACAGCTGGTATATATCTCCCCCTCTCACGGCCCTCCACCTCCTCCTCTCCCCATGTGACACCTAACACCACGACAGGAAGTGCGTCATCGGTTCGTCAAGAGGAGAGCCTCTGGGGCGAGGTGGTCTAATATTAGGAAGTCAAAAAGTCTTTTTCATTCGACACAAATAAAAACTCCAAGTGTGGTGCAGGATTACTGTATGTTCAGGGCATGAGACCTGCAGAGCCCTTCATGTTTTTGTTCTTCATTTAAATGTTTTATCTCCTAAATGATGCAACCTTGAAATCATATCACAATGGAAGAGCTCATCTTTTGTTTAATATGAGAGTTAATAGTTTTAATCCTGATGGTGCTTTGTTAGAAAAGCAACTAAAAGTTCATTTTGCAGCTTGAACTGAATTCTGTACAGTAGTGGTCCTAAATTAATATTCAGCAAGGTTTTCTCCCAAAAACGAATGATCTCCAGCAAAGGTTCAAATAAATAAATACATACATACACACATTTCTTTTAGTGACATTTGTTAAAATTGCCTTTACTCACCGATTTGTATTTTGAGCTCTGTACCTCTCTGTGGGCTGAAAGATGTAAAAGATGAGCAGAAAACTGCAGTGCCGAAAATAAATGACAGTAATGTGTAAGCAACAGTCTGTGCTGCATTATTTTACTCAAACTGAACTATAATTCTTAGTCCAGATAAGATTTTATGTAGACATGTGATGCTTTGAAATCCTTCAGTTAGGGTCCATATAAAGTGGAACTTTGATGCTTTGGTCTGAATTCCTCCTTATTGTAACTCCACAAGCCCCTCTTTCACCCCTTTCCAAAAGTGTGTTTCAGCTCAACTCATTTTGAGGCTGTCTCTTTCAATCCAAAAAAGGCCCTTCAAACCCCGCCCCTCTCCAGCTTCCAGAGCGGTCCATTCTAGTTTGATAGAGGGGCGTCAGGCCCCTAAGCTCTAGCCTTTGAGTAATCCCGGCCCCTGTAAAATTTAACTACCAGTCTTGGTCCAGATAAGACTTAATTTGGGTCCTGATCCAGACTATTTTAGGATTAGAGTGTAGTTGACATGATGTGAATTCAAGAGGGAATCATTTCTTTTTTTTTTTTGTTTGTGTTTAATTAATTGCACAAAGGCACCTGGGCTGGAGTGCTTGTGTGCACGGCTGTATATGCTGGCTGGCAGGGTCTCATTCAGCCTGGCCTCTCAGTGCCCTGTCACCAGATGGGAGCTTGCATTAGACATGTGTGTGCACGTGTGGTGGGGTTGGGGGGGCATTTCCCAAAAATCCAAGCATCAGGCCTTCTTTTGTCCTCTCGCCTGTCACCGATGGCTTCACAGTGGGGTGACTAACACTCTCCAAATCTCATTAAAAAGTGAGAGATCGGGGGGTGGGGGGCGGGGGCTTTCACGTCTAATGGGTCACGTACAGCAGGTCTGTGTGTCGAGACAAACGCTTTCTTTGCAGAGGAAAAAAAACCCAACAATAATAATAATAAAACAATAGCCAACGAGGTGAACCACACTCCAAACACATTTCCTCTGATGATTTATTGATTTGATTTCATGCTATCAGCACTTCATGTCCTCCTGATTTCATTAGCCACGGTGATGTGACACATCTGATAGAGAGGTCTCAGAGCAGAGGGATAATAGAAGACAGGCACTATCACAGCCAGCCCCTTTTGTTGTGCATTTAGAGAGTGGTCTCTGTGCACCCTCCCTTATCACTGACCAATAAATCCATTTTCCACGGCTGTCATTTGTGTTCACCAATAACAACCCTGATAAAAACAATTGATAAACAATCCCGACCCTCCTCCAAACAGGCCTCTTATTATCTCATGTTCAACTATTTGCTGTAATTGCCGCTATGAATGGCTTAACAACAGGCCCTTTGTGCACCCTGCAATTTACCCATTAGGGTCAAAAATTGCTTTAAAATTGCTCGTCTGCCTCGGGAACCAGGCGTTTGCTTTGCAGTTTAAAAAAAAAAAAAAAGAGAATCACTTGTTGTCACTAAGCCATTTTTATCGAGAAGATAATGACGCTCATTTGCGTTAATCCAAAGCTTTGTGTTTTTGTGTTGTGGAGTGACAAAAAATTGACGCGAGGTCCCTTTAAGAGCTGCGCCTGTGAGAGCAGACACCTTGGGACAAGTGTGTGAGGGAAAGAGGGTCAGACAATAAACAAATGGGAGAAAACACACAGGAGACACTTTGCCTCTGATGTTTGCTTCAAAGAGATCACAGGAAAACATACAGCCTTCACATGAAGCTGCATCAGAGTCACCTCTCAGCAGGTTCATCTCAACAAAGACATGCTTTTAGGATCATGTTTTTGTTACTGTATAAAAAGCTTTTTAACTATACTATACATACTAACTAGAGCTGCAACAATACAGAAAATTCCCGATTCGGTTCGATACTTTAGTCTCACGGTTCGATATTTTTTTGATACAAAAAATAAATTTCCATGGACTTTTTAACTTGTAATTTATTGAAATTAATTATAAACATTTGTTTAACCTCAAATATACAGTTTTTAAATTAAATTTAGCTGAAAAAGCAAGTTTCTCAGTGGATCTGTGCTCGACAATGCAGCCTAGGTGGAGTAGCCGAACACAGATCCACTGATCCTTCAACACAGAGTTGATAAAATAATTAAAAAAAATCTATTGTTTGATACAAGTGTGTATTGAACCTAAAGCACTGTTTGATACGGGTACATGTATTGTTGCACCCCTAATACTAACATTATTTTAATTAGTACCGATTTAGTGATAAATACGTATCTCAAATTAAGGAGCTCACTAGCGTACAGCTACAGCTAAAGTTCAGGCTAACATTTGCTAGCTTTTCTCTCAACTAGAAAATATAAATCACTGCTTGTGTCCAAATTCAGGAGATGTTTCCTTTGAAGGCCAGATCTAAAGGCTCCTCCAATTGCAGCCCTGAAATGCGTCCACATTATCTCACTTTGAGGGGGAAAAGGTGCAATGCACATTAATTCAAGGTGCACTGCAGGCAGTCCAGGAGATTTATTTACTTGTAATGGCTTGAAAAAAACAAGTGACAGGAGTGAAGTTTTATTAAAAATCTAGCATTATAAAATTTGAAAGGTTCAAGTAGTTGTGTTTGGCTTTTATGTCATTTTCAGACATGTTTTTTATTATTATTCTTGTCTTAAATCATCATGAAACAAGCTTGTAAGGCAGGTCCCTTAGTTTATCCCGCATTACTTATGAGCTTATTTTGTTAGTTTATAATAAAAACAATATGCTCATTATGACCCATTTTCAATCTTCATTGCCTCTGTTTAGCGTCAGCACAGTTGCTAGCTGACAGGACATACGCTGAGGTATAGGGCAAGCTTAAAATAGTCACAGAATGTCGCGGACGTCTCCAACTCGTCTCGAGAGCACCGCAGTTGTGTTGTGATGCAGCTCCAGGTGGGCGACAGAATAATGTGCAAGGGCTAAAAGACAGTTTTGCAAAAAGTAGTTGCAAACCTTGAGAAGTCAGTGGGAGTGATATTTGAAGTCACCAAATCCTCTGCAGCAGTTGCAGCTCAGTGATTTACTACAGTAAGGATGTGGAGGTGTGGATCTGAAATGTTGAGGCCAGTTTTACTGTGAAGTTTATGAAAATTGGGGGTATGTTTCAGTTTGAAATGGTCCTTTCCTGTTTTTCCCCATCTTTTATAAAACATTTTACACAAATGTAGTTTTAGTACACTGTGTGATATTATTACTGTCCATATATAGGCACCCCTATAAACTTTTTATTTAGTCATCAATAAAACGACTACATAACATCTCTAACATTTTAATAAGGTAAGTAAAGCTAGAAAAGGAAAGTTAAATAAAAGGGTATATTAAAATGATCTTTCTTTCATCAACTTCTTTGTTATGTGAAGCTTGTCCTCCTTCCCTCCCTCGTCTTCCTCCTCACTCTGTCACTGCTGCATGGTGACTCAGACTCTGCAGAGGTGCTACATCTGAATGATACGCCGGATGAGTCACACACAGATCAGACGCCGTCCAGCTCTGGAAACTTTTTTTTTTTTTTGCATTTAAATACACAAACAGAGTCTCTGCACCCAGATTTGTCCTTACAGATTGGACTCTGCAGACAGCGCGCTGTCACGGTCAAAGCATCGAACACTCCTCTCTGCTCCTCCACACGACATAAACAAGCTGATTTTAATGGTCTTCTCTTCACACCGCCCTGACCGCCGCTGCGTGAGAAGAGCACGCGCTCACTGGGAATCTGTCAGTCTGCTGCTCTTCATCCTCTCACTCTTTCTGTCCATCTGTCAGTCTTTTCTCCTTCTGCTCGCTCAGAATTGGCAGGCATGGTGTTTGAAAGCACTTATACACCTAATTCTTCCTCTGACACACACAAATACATGCAAAGTCTTTGCTGGAGAGGCTTCAGTAAGTCAACAGCTCCCTGTCAGCAGTAACTAAAACTAACATGTAGGCAAGCAATGTGTTGATTTAGGATGCACAGAACAGGAAGTTATTTTTATTATTTAATAAGGCCTCTCAGAGGCATAACGGTTTAATCCACTGCATCAGAACGTGCTCAGAATAAAGGTCAAATCTTGACCATTATGATCCTAAAAACATTTTAAGTCAAAAAGATACAAATAAAAAATATCAAAACTAATAAACTGTCACAGATTGGGATTATATTTAGTCATCAGGTTCTTTAAACATCTGTTCCGGTCATGGTTTTCACCCAAAGTTCAGACAAACACCTTTAGAACGCTTCTTATTCTACAACAAACTTAGTTTTAATGACGATTAAAAAGCAGCAAACTTACAGAATGGAGCTTATGTGGGCCGGACACGGCCACACTGAGACAGGACTGACACTCGTGGTGCACGATGCAGAATGAACCCAAATACCAAACACCTGTGCAGATAGGATCAGGTGCAGGTGGGCGTGTCAGAGGACAGAGTACTCAGAAATACATGAAACAGAATCAAAACACAGAGAAGATGCTATAAACAGAAACACCTCGTCAGTCCACTAACTGCAAGAAAATCTTGATCTGAAATCTAAAATCTGTCGTTCTGAATCTGTTTGATGTCCTAATAAAAACAGCAGGATTTTTTTAATTCTGGTTTTATTAAACAGAGGTGGGTAGTAACTACTTAACTTGAGCAAATTTTAGAAAAAAGTAAACCTTTAGGGGTAGTTTTACAACATCATACTTTTTGCTTTACTTGAGTAAAATTATTATAAAGTATCGCTACTTTTATTTGAGTAAAATTTTGGAGTATAACCCACTATAACTTCACTTAATGAAGAACAAACATGTTTTAAGCAGAAATGCACCAGAGACACACATGCAGTTTATATTGAAGTGAGACTTGTAATCATTTTATTCATTTGTAATAATTTTTTTTTAATTTTAGTCTTTAAAATCAATCAATCACCTTTATTTAATCAGATAAGAACCCATTCAGATCAAGATCTCTTTTTCAAGGGTGACCTGGCCAAGAGGTCAGCAGCACCTGTCATAAAATAATAATCAAAGACAGTATACAGTAAACTGTATGAATGAATAAATAAATAAAAACATCAAAATTTGCACATAACTTTCTATCTTTTATGTTAAATCAGATGTTATGATCTGTTGCTCAGTAATCAAGTTATCTTCTTTTGTAAAGTTATTATCTTTACAAAATACTTTCATATAGTTCAAGTATAGTGCCACTCTTACTTAAGTACAACTTTTGTGTACTCTACCCTCCTCTGATAGTTTCAAACCGTTACCTGATAATTTAAGCTTTCCTATTTGTCAGGTTATTTATCATGTAAAGCAACAACTAAAATTTTCTTTACTGTCAATATTTGTCACTTAAAATCAGAAATATTTCAGCACATTTTGTCCAACAATTCTTTCAAACAAAACAAACAACAAAACTAACAAAACTGTTACCGGAGGAGCTGTGTTGAATAATTGATAATAATTATAAGACACATAAGATATTTTATCTTGAGTTTATTAATTTAACTCCTAATAAAAATGTTTTTGGACAGACTTTTTTGTCAGTGAAAGGTTTAAATATTACAGTGATATTGTGTACATCCTTGTGTGTATCGTGTATTTATTTTTGAATGCCCCTGCCTACTTTCTCTTCTTTCCGATGTCTTTTGTCCCAGGTTTCAATTGTGAGATGAGTTTCTATGGAGACCAGTATGCACGTGTAAAAGGTGAAAAAAAGGTAAAAAAAAAAAAAAAAAGAGAGAAATGTGGTTGTCAGGACCTTGAGACTGGAGCTGAAAGAGTGAGAATACAGAAGACATTTTCCACATTTTCTCATTTCATCCGAATAATATTCACTAAATCTCAACACAGACACAAAGACTCACATTCACACAGTTTTCTTTATTAATTATTAAAATGTAAAAACATAACAGAAAGCAGCACATTTGCTTATGTTCTCTTTCAAATGGACCTTTTCCCATCATCACACAGGAGTGACAGTGATCTGTCTCGTGTTGACAGAGGTTAAGAGACTCGCCAGTGATAATACAGCCGTTTCAGGCACTCCATCACTTGATAATTACATTACTCTGGTACTCCATTACTTCTGCAGGGTCCCCGTAATCTTGTTAAAATCCAAATGATTGGAACGGCAGTGACAGTGACGAAAGACGGCGAGTCGGCCGCTGTGGGGCTGAGCCCTCTCCATGTCTGACTAAAGGTTTGAAGTGCTTTAAGCCTTTTGTCAGGTAACCATGGAGCTGCATAGGCATACAGCTCTGAAAGGGACGGAAAATCCTTTTCAGTTCCAATCAAAGAAAAGAAAAATCCCTTTGCTGTTTGAGGAAGATATGAGAGTCTGCGCTTTATATATTTTATATTTTTCAAAATGAATATATAAGACCACATCACAATAGCTGCACCCCTCTTCATTCAAAGTAAACATGGCTCCCCTTTTTCTTTTTCAGCCTTGCATCTCAGCTTTGGGATTAAGCCGCTATGCTGCCCTCTGCTGGCCGAGTCTGACTTTCCTTCAAAGCTTTGATTTTTAAACAGACCTGCAAACACAGGCACATATCACTGAAAATGTGGCTGTTTATCTTCCCTTCTTTCCTGCAGTAAACTGAAAGGTGAAGTGGAGTAATTTCCAGACGGGCTCCAGATTTTGGCACTCGGTGTGACGGGTAGTTTAATTAAAGTAAAGGTCTGCCCTGCAGCTACTGACTGCCTGGCCTGCCAGTCGGAGTCGAGGTACCCAGAATTCATTTTTCATGACCGGGGCCGACTGACAGATTATTTATTATTCAGTTATATGAGCACCTCAGCACCACACACCCACCGACAGGCTGTGACTGTGTGACAGGTTTCATGCTTTGGAATGATTACTTTTGGGACAGTGTAATGATATTATTAAAATCACAGTAAATTACTCCTAGATGAGAAAGGGAACAGTAGAATATAACTGCTGGGGAAAAGACTCCAGCCACCTGGTGACCCAGAGCAGGTCAACGTAAAATAAAAAGATTCATAACTTAATAATACAGAATTTCAAGAAAAGGTTTTTAGTGGTTCAGACTGAACCTAAGTCGTGGTAAAAAGTGCATAAAATACTACAAAGTAGCTCTATTGGCTCTGATCCTCAGAATGCTTAAATAAAACAAATTAATCTATTACTGAATTCTGAAGTGAGTAAAAACAGATTAAGCTAAACTTCTTGGAAGTCTAATACGGGATGTTTTGAGCTTAACTTTTGAATCCCACGTCAGTCGAGTCAGTTGCCATGTTTCCTTCCAATTTTAATGTGAATTTTGAGCAATTTTTTTAAATGTAAAAAAAAGGAGGAAAAAAAGAGAGAGACATAAAAAGAGATAATGTGAATTAGACATGTTTCCATCAACTGGCTTAGATCAAATCAACCAGGCTGCGCAAAGTGTAATTACGACAGACGTTACGCATGTTACGCTGTAGTAAACAGGAAGTTATCACAAATGTATTGCTACAATCCTGAAAGTTGTAATTATTCTGTCATATCAACAAGTATTGGCAATGTTACATGCTGTGTGGAGATGTAGAAAAAAGAATACAAATCTCTTCATGTTACAGGAATATCCGGGAAGACGCCAACAGCGGGAGGAGGGTCCAGCTGTAGCCGCTACAATTATTGGACAGCGGGAACAACTGATCGAGGTAAATGTTCGCTGTCACAACTTTCAGCAAATATGTTTCCATCTCCCTTTTTGTGCACCAACTCTTTTTTTTAAATCTTAAAACCACCTCAAGTGAACGTAAAAACCTTTTTTGCAAAACTGAGGACGTTTTTGCAAATTTCGACATTTCCATCTAGCTTTTCTAATGCAATACTTCAAAATGCAAATAAAAAACATTGATGGAAACACGGCTAGCTAGTAGTTTTTCAAGAATCAATTTGCAGGCAGTTCCAGTCATTATATCCATTAAGTTTTACATCAAATTAAATTGTATGACCAAATTTATGAACTATGCCCAAAACGTGTCATCAAAAGAAAAAAAAAAAAAACATTTAAAAGCAGAACAACCTAAAAATGTACCGATTTAACATGATGTCACTGTTAAGCTATGGTTAGTATTAAAATCCCAGGTTTAAATCCCGGACGAACCCCCATATGTAACAGGTCAATTGACTACGGGACAAAAAGAGGTGACAAGACAGTTTTGTATGCCCAAATATAAGATTATCTACATAAGTGTCAGTAACAAACACAAACCAAAACTTAGAATTGGGGCTTGTGATTGGAATGGCAGTGACGAAAGACGAAAGAGAAACTGATTAGAAACAGCTTCTATAGACGCCCACAAACGTGATCCTTTTATCTAAAAGACCCTGCTTGCTGCCTCTTGGATAGTAAAGCCCAGAAGAGGACAGCAGGATGCAACATCGTCATGAACAGAATAAACTTTTGTTAAACTGTGGTGTTAGGAAAAAATGTTACATTATGGTTGGTAGCTTAGCATGCAAATGTTGCTTGCTTTAGGTGTTTCATAAAAAAAATACACACTTTATACACACTTTAAACTTGCTTTGAAAAACGTCAGCATGAAGACATGTAAAAAAACAAACAAAAAAATGTAACAGAGACGAGAACAAGTTTCATTCAGACATCTCTTTCTCCCTCAAAATGAGATCCGCTCTAATCTGACAGAATGATAAAACACTTGTGAGTCTCTAATAAGTGTGTCCCCATCTGATGGGCCTCAGGTCCTCTTGACCCAGGGGACCAATTTGAGTGTTGCACAGCACATGGTGCTCTGCTGAATTATCCACCCCACCACCAAAGGGAGGGGCAGAAGTGTGGGGAGTACAAGATGAAGGAGGATTTAGGGTTTAGTTGTCTTGGCAACCTGAGATGCCATCTGTCATGTGTGTGTTGATCCACATCCTGTAGCTGAGACAGTGTTTTAATTTAATCATATTTTCAATAGAGGAAGTGAGGTGTACGATTTTTTACTCCAACAGAAATGAAATGTGACAAAACTAAAATGTGACTCGTTATCTTGTCCTGCAAGACTCCTGTGACGATAATCATTCAGAACAAAGCAACAACAATCATTTGAAAAGCATGTTTGATGCATTTTACTGCCAAAGAAAAAGTTGTACTGTCATTTCCTGAGAAGTAAATATGAAAAAAGTATCAGCTTTTCACTTAAAGGAAACAATATGTGATCTCTGACGTCTGTTTACTATCAGAACTGTGATCCAGATGTTGGTTCTACATATTAACTGTGTGTGTCAAGACTTTAAAACATCATCAGTATGTTCACAGTATTCTGAGGCTCATTTAGCCTTTAAAACAGAAACAGGATATGATTCATGCTGGATGTGCTCTGTCTTAAAAACATCCTTAAACTCAACCAAAGAGAGGTGAGGATAAATTCAAAAAACGATTGCAGGAAATTTAATCCCTGAGAGATGCATTAACACACACCTCCATTAAGATGCACAATAAGCGTAGCTCTGATGAATACTAACCAGAGAAATAAGGAGGAGGTCAGCGGGGAGGTGGGCTGATAGAGGAAGAGGGGGTGTGTGTGATGGAGGCAGAGACGCAATGGACTCGTCCCCCGAGGGGAGAGGCTGCAAATTAACCAGCAGTCACAGCTGAGACAGAGCCTCAAACACAAGGTAGATGAGTCCTGATGTTCGGTTTAGTTTGTAGCTGAGACCCCAAAGCTGATTTAAATCCTAATTTAAAAAAAAAAATCACATTTTGGGGAATAAAACGCTCACAATATAAACAGAAGCTATAAAAATAGGTGAATGTATACTTTACATGGGTGTCAAACTCATTTTTACTGAGGGTCACATGAGCATTAAGTTGGTCCCTAAAGGGCCAATTGTAATTAACTTTGATGTTTGTGTTTAACTTTAACCAATTACAGAACATCATGTTCTTCCTATCAAGCTCTATGTGGTATTTTCTGCATAGAAACAGCATTTTAACACATTCTAAACATTGAAAAGTACTATGTGCACGACTGACTGAATGTGAAATAAATTATAATGTACTATGTGCACGACTGAATGTGAAATAAATAATAATAATAATAATGAATAATAATAATAATAATAATGGATGTTTATTTCATTTGAACCACAAAAATACACAATATAAATATAAAAATAATATAATATAAAAATTTGTCCAGTTTGGACATTTGCTGGAGACCTGTCCAAGTATGAAGGACATGCTGGATTATATTATGTCTCAAAAATGTCTCAAAAATACAAAATTATAATTGCTGAAGTTAAAATTTCAGACTGATAGCTCCACAGAGTTATAATTAT
>JAUBOC010000043.1:5550822-5561275 GCA_032275365.1 Anablepsoides cearensis | reverse complement strand
AAAATGTAATAAGTAGAAAGTACAGATAACTGTGTAAAAATGTAAGAAGTAGAAGTAAAAAGGATGAAAAATAATTACTCAAGTAAAGTACAGATACCCAAAAGCTTTGTAATGAATATATCACACAGCCACATATGGAAGTATGTAAAATGTTTAACTCAGTGCAGCCACACAACATCAATGTCAATTTCCCGAACTTGTGGCTAACCAGAGATTTTAAAATAAAAGTCTGAGTTAATTCAGTTCATACAAAACAAACTTTTTCATAGGAATGCAAAACAATATTAATTAAACTTTATGTAAAAAACTTTTAAGTGGTCCTCAGACCCAAAACATTTGAGAATCTCTGGGCTAAACAACAAAACAGTTGCTGTTTTTGTTATAAAGTGGAAAATTTAACAAACATTAGCATGCAGGTTTCAAACCCTGAGTTTTTTACAGAACAGTGGATTTAAAGCAGCCTGTAAACCTGAAGCACGACACCACCGTTTGTCCTCAAGTCAGAAATTAGTGGAGTGAATTTTGCACGTCTGCATAAATGCGAACGTGTGTCTGTTAAATGGTGATTAAAGGAGTCGCACAGCCTGAGGACAACACACTATAGTTTGCTTTCTGCCTGTTTAAGACAACTGTCTTCTCTGGTTGCTTTAGCGTTTATCTGATCCGGCTGAGCCTGATGGTAATTAAATGGTTTAAGTAGGAGGTTTTCTTTCAAATTGGCAGCAATATTTCATAAATAACTGGCGCTGAAAGGAGAATTTCTTTTTAATTCTGACTAAAGTGGTATTCATTTTCATCTGAACCCCACTTCCCCAGTAATATGAGCTAAAATAAAGCAATTCTAATGATCCAACGTTGCTGTTTCCAAAGGTAATAAAAAGAAGATCCGTCTGTACCAGTTCCTCTTGGACCTGCTAAGAAACGGCGACATGAAGGACAGTATCTGGTGGGTGGACAGAGACAAGGGGACATTCCAGTTTTCTTCCAAACACAAAGAGGCCCTCGCCCACCGCTGGGGAATCCAGAAAGGAAACCGCAAAAAGATGACCTACCAAAAGATGGCCCGCGCCTTGCGCAACTACGGCAAAACTGGAGAGGTGAAAAAAATCAAGAAGAAGCTGACGTACCAGTTCAGCGATGAGGTTCTGGGGAAGACTCATCCGGAGAGGAAAACGTATACTTAGGCAGAAGTCGTTGTTCTTGTTCAAACTGTAGATATTTTTAATAACAGTGCTAGTTTAGTAAAAAGCATTATGTAGTTGGCAGTGACGCTGCTGTTCTGTGGGACAAATCTGCTCAAAAAAAGCTGCATAAAACTGTTTTTATCAGCCTTCCACTGTCTCCAAAGACTTTCCCCGTCTGGATCTGAAGGACATCGATCACTGTGGTTAAAATAATAAAAAGACCAGTTCTGGTTATAAAACTGTGGAACAATCAAATGACAAAAATTTGTGAAACCAAAAAGAATAATGTGATTTATTTTGTAAATTTTTACACTTCTGTACTAATGCTAATTTTAACGTTGGAGCTCAATACTTTCCAGTTTAAAATGGAGATATAGTGTCAATAAGTCTAATTCACACGTTCACAGATCTTTGTTCCATTTTTTAACCAGTTTGTGCCTTCATAACAGCTGCAGGAGGATGAACGTTTTCTAACTTATCTTTGTAAAATGATGCATTATTTTTAGTGAGACCCTCTTAGTGATTCATCTGAAGGACCTGCAAAGTGTTTCTTTTAACTGAAAGGGTCTCGTTTTTTTTTTTTTTTGTTTGTTTGTTTGTTTTTTGTTTTCCTCTGCTGTTTGACAGCTCTTGTGAGAAACATGAATGAAGTTCTCCAAACTGTGGTTAAATACAGTCTATTTACGGTGCAAGTTTAAGTTGTTAAACACACAGAGGTCAGCAATGATGTATTATTTGACATTATAGAAAATAAATTGTAAAAAATAATCTGTATGAATAAGAATTGCTTGTAAAAATAATAATAAATTGTCAGTCAGTGTACATGGTTTAGTGACTTTTGTGATTCTTCTTTTTTTTGGGGGGGGGGGCAAACATCAGTGTTAAACCCCAAAAAGGAGAAGACGGCTGCAAAAAGCCAAAATGTGTCAAAAGATGAACAGATTTGAAGCTAACAGATGGATTTTATTATCTTTCATTACATTTCAAAGATAACGTCGAAGCTTTGAGGAACTTTGAGGTTAATGGGGGTCCGAGGAGCCGAAGTGACTCGTCACTGAGCGCCGGTATCTGCCTGAGAATCCTGACACGCTGCAGGCAGCAGCTCCGCTCACAGCGGGTGTGAAGCGTCCGCAATGACACATCTGGTGCGTTCATGCTAGCGGACCGCTCACACAGGAACTATACGGTTTGATCATTACCTTACAGGACACGACGCTGTTTCTTTAACATCGTTTATTTACGACACCTCAATTAGTAAAAGAAAACTAAAAGAAGACGTAACTTCACAACTTTTATTTCTCACGAGTGATGGAAGGACCTGAATGCAGCAACAGGCAACAACAATAGCAATCTATTTTTAATTAACAGAAACAAAACACAAGAAGAGCTGGAATAACCAACAAATTCCTCCTCTTGTTGGGAAACTGAGTTTATGGGAACTGCCGTGTTGGTTTTTAAGAGCAGACTGCACACAGATGAGTGGCTTTAAGTCCCGCCTACTTTAGCTTAAAATTTGTTTTAAGCACAAAGCAACGAATTACAGGTAAGTGTTATAGGAAAAAATGTATATTCGAACAAACAGCAGCAAAGCAAGAACTTCACGATTCAACACCTGAAAATAAAAATCAAAAGAAGCTGGTTCTGGTCCGACTTCAGCTTCTTGGTTCTGGTCAGATGTCAAGTTATAAACAAATATTTATAACTTTGTGGTTAGAACTGATGCCTCATGTGACATGTGATGTAATTAACATGAAAACAAGACATGGAAGTCATGGGTTCAAACCCCCTCAACAAACAGACCTATGACTTTGATGCCTTTTTAAAGGAAATATAAATAAATGCATTAAAAATTAATAGAAGAATCTGAAAACTGAAACACTTGAAATAATGTTTCCTCTAAAGGAGTTGTGCAACACTGAGCATCTGAGATCAGTAACATGAAAACAAGACAAAACCAAGTTGAAACAAAAACCTCAGATCATATTAAACGTTTTTTTTATCTCACAAAATGTCACTCCTTTTGAATAAATAAGACATTATCAGAGCCCTCAAGTTAAAACAATTCAAATAAAATAAAAAAAATATCACGTTTGAACTCAAAACGGTTGTTTTCTTGCTGAATGTATGTGAAAATAAAACTGACTCATGCCCCATTTTTGTTCTGAAGAGCCAGCAGCTCCCCTCGATGGTCATAATTACAACAAACAGGGGGAAGAGCCACAAAATAACAGAGTTGAATACAATACAAACAATATGATCCACTGATTTAACTCACGTTAGAAAAAGATTTTAAAACTGATTTCTGCCTACTTAAAATGACAAGATATTTTAATCATTTAATATGATTTGAAATAAAAAAACTATCAACTGCCTGTAAGCTTCAGGCCTTAATAAAGTTTAGTGTTTATTTTTTTACTCATGTAAGCCATTAGACAGGATGTTGTCTTCTGATGAGTCAACAGTTTAGCAGCCATCTGGTGGATCTAAAACCAGCCAAACTTCTTTACAGTGATGTTTTAAACCTTTAATGAGGAGAAATTACAATTACATAATCAGCATTTTCATAGTTATCCAACTTAGCTCTACACTATTTATCCCACTAACCAGTACAGATAAAGATGGACGAAGTTATGTCCTTAACTTGAATTGTGCAAAACTGAAGCCAAAAAAAATCAGTTTTTAGGCCAACTGACCAACTGAAACTAAACATGTTGGGGTAAAATGCACATTTGAATGTTAAGCAGCAAGGTAAGAGATTGATAAGCTAACAAGAATCAACACAAGTCGAGAGTGGACGTTTTCCACAGACAGTTTCTTTTCATGGTTTTCTTGTGATGACATCATATTTAGATTTTATCATGAAATAAAGATGAGTTATTCCTTGAGAAAACAATAAAATATGCAGTTATCAACAGAAAAACATGGAAAACAATTATTTGTGGAAAAAATCCGCCCTCGACTTTTGCAGAAAAACAATCTGAACGTTAGTTTTAATTTTTAGTCAGGAAATTATTCTATTATTTTTACATGAAGTGGCAGGAGTTTAAAAGTGTACTGAAGTCAGCCATAAGGGGGCGCTTGTCCTTCCTGGCTTCAACATCCAGCTTCTGTTTCAGTCTCTTTAGGTTTAGTTATTTAATGTTAGCTTATCTTGTTAGCAAGTTATTAGCTACTCCTTTTATTCTATTAAATAAATATAATGTGTAACTTATGACAGTATTAAAGGCATGTTTGCCACGTTTTGAAGTCCTGTAACTGAGTCAGAGGGTGAAAAACCAGACACTTACAGACTAAAATAAAACAACCAATGTATAGCATTTCTTACTGACGAACACCATTGTTTTAATACACATTATAGTTTAAAAAAAGATGATTTTAGTCGTAGCAGAAGGAGAGAAGAACATCTCTCAAATTCTTTATTCTAAATTTATCCTCTGCCCTACATCTCTCCCCCCACGCTCTCAAGGCCTGTCATTCAGCCGAGGTGGTGAGGAGAGGATGGGTGAAATATAGCACAAGGTCGAACGCGGGGTGGGGCCGTGGTGGGGGGGAGCAGGTCGCTGCTGAGATGGGAGATGGGAGGGTGTTGGGTTTGGAATAAAATGTCAGAAGAAGTGGGCTGGGTGATCCATAGGGCAGGGGTCTCAGAACCAGGCAGAGGCCCGATAAGAAGAGACGACGGTTCAGGAACAGTGAGTCACAGAGAGCCTTCAGGATGCCAGAGCCAGTCAAAAAAACAGGTAAGAGTCTTTATTTAGCTGTGTTGCTTTTAATACAGCTCAATGAATCATCTCTACATGAACTGAGATTTGTTGCATCATAGATGTAATCTTTATGTAACTCTACAGCATCAAATTATTTATACATTCAACATTTTATCATGTGCTGTAATGATAAGGTTAATTCTGATAAGTGTCTTATTGGACCAGAAAGGCCAAATTTAAAAACAAAATAAGGAGACTTGCACAAAAACATTTCCATGTTAAACGTTACATTTGCCGGAAAAGACAGTAAAATTTTACTTGTAAAAATATGAATTATTATCTAAATGTTGTTTTTTATACAGTTTTATTATTATTAAGTGTGCAACAGTCCGATAATATCGGCCTACAGATATTATTGGTCAGATATTAGCATAAAAATATTCATATTTGTTTTTCTTCTGATAACAAAAGCCAGATAAATCAATGCCTGGTTTTGACCAAAATGTCTTAATAAATGCTTGTGGTCCAGAGACGTTCACCGGTGTGCGATTGATGACATCATCAAACTGGATTATCTCAGGGAGAATACGATCCAAACTATTGTTTGAGACAAAATGTTAAAAATAAATATGGCACTTTTTTCCTAACTAAATAATTTTTATTTTTGTACAGACAATGCATCAATTCGGGTATCAAAAAGCAGGTATAATGACCCTGACAGGAGTTATGTGATGTCACCTTGATATCGGTTTGGAATATCGGTTAATATCAGAATCGGAAATTAAGTGTTGAACAATATCGGCATATCGAATATCGGCAAAAAGTCAATATCGAGCATCTCTAATAAAATTAAGTGTTTTGTGCATGGTTATGTGCTAAATGTAAGACCAACACAAATTTGGATGTTTTTTAAAGTGAACCGTTAAATAAAATCCAACACAGAGGACTGAAATCTGTCACAGTGAATCTGCAGCATCAGTTCAGCTCTTCTACAATAAATCTGTTCCTCAGTTTATTAAGCTGCCACACGCTGCTAAAGGAGGCAAAAGAAGAACACTCCACCTGCTTGTATTTGTTCTGAGTTCAAAGAGTTTCCAGTGGGAAGCAGTTCATTCACTCCAGGAACTCTTGTCACCACGGTCCAGGTGGAAACAGTGCATGATGGGAAACTCGACACCGACACATTTCCAGCATCTCTGCTTTCACCAAACAATCCCCTGATTAAAAACAAAACTCCCGACAGGATTCTGTCCCGACAAATGACTTTCCAAAGCCGTCTTTTGTGCTGAGTGAGAATGAATGGCGGGATGGGGAGAGAGAAGGCCATCGGCCCGTATCGGATGACACAGCAGGGTCCAAATAGCCGACTTGTGTGAAGGATTGGAGCGGACTGATAACTGTCAGGATTGTCTCCAGGCTGGAGCTTCTCTTAAAGCTGTTAGCACCGCGCAGTGGTTTTTAGTGTTTTTAAACATCAATCTTATACCAACTCTAAGGCCAAACTGAAATGAAGGTATATTAGTATAAATACGACGTGTCAAATAAAGGTTTGATGGGTAAAGCTTTAGGAATAACAGGACGGGTGCATCATTCTTCTTTGCCTGCCTCTGAAATCATAAAAATAGCGCCAGGCTAATCTCTTAACTCTGCTACCTGCTGCCGAAGCCTCACTCACCTTCCCACACTCAATGGTGTCACTCCTTCATTCATTTATTGCTCCATTCATTGTTCCACTTCACAAGGCTGTGTCCGACAATCAAACCTGGAAATAGCAGGGATCTGTGTAACACCAACATCCACTCCAGGGTTCCTGGAACATGGTGAGAGTGTTAAACACATCCAGTGTTACGGCTCTCAGTTACACTATTTTTAGGCTCCTTTTTGAGAACGACAACTGGTTCAGAGAAAACTTTGCAGAGCTTGTCTGAGAATTTCTTTTTTTTTGTCCCGACTCGAACAAAGCAGGAAATTTAACAGGTGGTGCTTCATGTAAGCCGGCGTTAAGAGTTTTACACAGAGGCAGAATTATTCCCTCTGTAAATTACATGATGCTCATTCACTTTGTTTCTGTTTTTAATTGAGCTTCTGCAGGTTTCATCTCATACTTAAAGTTACTGTTTCTATCAGGAAACTTATGAAAAAGACACCAAGAGTTAAAAACTGCTGTGGTTCCTACACATTTTAGCAGAAGTGCATAAAGTAAAAAATACAGTCAAAAAAAGATTATTTGAATTTACTTAACCAAGTTATGTCAAGTGGTTCCTCTCAACCAAGTTGAGTAAATAAAACAATTTGACACTTGATTAAGTGTTTGTAAGTAAAATGACTTGAATTTTACTGATAAGAAAAGTAATCAAGTAACATTAATAAAACTCCATACAATAATCAGGGAAGTAAAATAAAGATAAAAGTAAAAGTACTTGTAAGAATGTAAGAATATGAATAAATGAACTAAAATGCTGAGGTATAATGAAGTACATTTACAATCCTTTCTTTGAGGATCTTTTTATAATCGTAACTTTTACTTTTAATTAATTAGATTCAAAACGTAAAATTGATACTTATTTTTTTACTTTAATATTTAACATCACGTTACATGCCTCAAATTAAAATATGATCAAAACTCATCATGAAAGTTGTTTATGCACTTTAAAAAAATGAAGTGTTGAATGAACTTAACCAAGTTATGTAAACTGGTTCCACTAGGTTAAGTAAATTGTTTTTTTTGTATTCAACACAGTTTAGTGAAACTAGTTGGTTAAGAGTGCATAAACAACTTTCATGATGTGTTTTTATCATGTTTCAATTTGAGGCTCGTAAGATGATGTTAAATTTTAAAGTAAAAAAAAATAAGTATCAATTTTATGTTTTGAATCTAATTAATTAAACGTAAAAGCTACGATTATAAAAAAAAATACTTGGTAAAATTAAAGATCCTCAAAGAAAGTACTGTAACGAAGTAAATGTACTTCATTACTTTATACCTCAGCATTTATTCATATTCTTACATTAAACTGCTGCCTTTCAAGCCTGAAACATGGGCTTATAAACACATAAATACTGGGATAGTTGAAGTAATTTAGGGTTAATTATAAACATACTAAAAACATTATGTTGTCATTTTTTTCCCCTCGCCTTATTTAAGACTTCTAGGAATAATGGTACCACACAACAGATCTTTTCAGGTGTGCATTTTGTTCCAGGAAACAAGTCCTAAGAAGTGAATTCTTATAGTTTTATTGCAGAATTCCTCGCCCAACCAGTTGAGAACAGGTCAGGACTGCAGTAAGACCAGTTTAGTATCTTCTTATCCTGGTATCTTTGAGCCAGAACATGCAGAATACATGTCTGTAAATAAAAATTTTCCAGATAAGTTCACTAAACCTCTGGATAAGTTTATACAATAAATGTATAGGTGGCAATTATAAAGGCAACTAAAACCTAATCTGAACTGAGAAATTGTAATCAGGAATTGTCTAATTTCTTTTAGGTTGTGGCTTTTATTTTCTCCCTCACTGCTTTTTCTAATGTGTTTCAAACTTATTTTCCTCTTTTTGTTTGTCAAAAAAAGGATTCATAAGAGAATATATTCTGTTTTTCAGTATAATCATATTTGTTTTATTGAGAGCAGGAGAAGCAGCCCCACCCAGTGTGCTGCAGACTGTACAACACTTTTATACCACTTCCTTCACACTAGTACTGGTTAAAACAGCAGAATCACAGTTTTATTCTAATAATATCAGCAAATCATTGATCGTGGCACAAAGAGATAATTCACTCATCGTATGTAAGTCATCAAGTTTTTGCTTTCTTCAAAAGATGACATCATTGATCTCAAAATTGAGCGAATTCTTTTTAAACCCAACCTCTTCAGTTTCAGCATTTACCAAGAAACCAAAAACCCAAGAAGCCGAGGAAGGGTCCTCCGTGGTTTTTGAAGCAGAGACAGAGAAGCCTGACGCTAAAGTCAAATGGCAGCGAGATGCAAAAGACATCAGCAGCGACGGCAGGAACGTGATCACGGCCGACGGGAGCAAGCACTCCCTCACTATCAAAGCTATCACCAAGGAAGACGCCGGTGTCTATGCGGTGATCGCCGGAGGTTCGAAGGTCAAGTTCGAGCTGCGGGTCACATCAAAGCCAGGTGGGGGACTTTGATGCTGCAGCTGTGAATCAGGGCTTTCTGCTAACTCACCTGGAACCTCCTCACTGAGCACAAAACTGAGCACAGGCGGTCGCTGCTGCATGCTCCTAATGACTCCTAATCCGCTCATCAAAGGTTTAGTATCTTCGAAAATATGTAGCTTCTTTACACAAACGTGTGTTGTGTGTCTCCGAGCACCGTTTTGTCCTGAGGTTTGTTTGACTTTAATAAACAAATGCTGAAGACACGTCCTGCGAGCTGGTGGCTGCAGCTGTCTGTGGCCTCGCTCTGTCTGTTTGCTGACCTTGACCTCCACGCCGACACATTATTTCCTCATGAGTAACCACCACTTGACTGCTGCTGCCGACAGGCACGAGGAGCAGCTGATAGCGCACGGAAAGTTAGCTGGTTGCTTAGAAATGATAAGACAACATAAATATTTGACAGTCACGTGTTTTTCGTCCCAAAAAATGTTTCATGTAGTAAGTGAAATGTTGGAAATGTGTAAAATAAGGCAGGCAAGAGTAGAACTTATTCAACCACAATCTAACTGTATGTTATTTTCTTTTTTTCTTACTTGAATTGTCAACACTGATAAAAACGACAGAAGCTCCAGCAGAGGCCCCTGCTGATGGATCTGGGGAGTCCAGTGTAAAACTAGAACCTGCTCCTGCAGCAGAACCCACTCAGGGAGAAAGCTCTGCTTCGACACAGAACACTCCTCTGGCTGAGGGTGAGTTAAGAGATGGATGTGAAGGATTTTTTTAAAACTGATGATCATTGAAGTCATACGGTTTAAAACAGAGTATGAGAGCTGGAGTGTATTATCGACAAAACTTGGTTACGTTAACGTCTGATGTAAAAGGTCCCGCCTTCAGGAGTGTAACCAGGAAGAGACACATGTTAAAAGGTTGAATCATCATTAAATGGACGGAGGTTTTTTTTTTGTTAGTTCTGGTGTGCAGTCTCTGTATTAGAGCAGCCTGGGACAGTCTGGGCTCTGCTCTGTTTATGTTCAGATAAGACAAAGGTCATTTTACTCTGAGGCCTGCTGACTGCATGTGAGAGACGAGAATAAAGACTTTTTAAAAGAGATTCAACTGATTTTCTGCTTTATTATACAGACTTTCATTTATTGATGATGAATTCCCTTCAGATGAATGGATGGACAGACGGATGGATGGATGGATGGATGGATGGATGGATGGATGGATGGTCAGACAGATGAATGGATGGACAGACGGATGGATGATGGACGGACGGATGGTTGGACGGCTGGATGGATGGACAGACAGATGAATGGATGGATGGACGGACGGACAGATGGATGAACAGACAGATGGCTGGATAGATGCACAGACAACCAGCTGATGGACGGACGGACGGATGGATGACTGGATGGATGGTCAGACACATGAATG
>JAUBOC010000043.1:5478581-5496316 GCA_032275365.1 Anablepsoides cearensis | reverse complement strand
TATACCAGTAGCTCGCAGATGCTTTAATTTTTGTGACTTTTTCATGGACTAACGCTAAAAACAACAGGCAATAATACGGGACGTGGAAGGGAGGAGTGTGGCTGCAATTTTACCGGAAATACGTCATTAATGACCGTGGCATATAGGCTATTAACGTCAAAAGTTTAAACACAAATCTAACAAGAAGTAGTTTTCAGAACAGTGGTTCCCAACCTGGCAGGGAAACAGAGAGCACAAGGGAGGCCTATAAGCTATAAGGCTGTGAAAATATCAATTTATTGTTTTTATACAAAATATGAAGTCCATTTGAATATTTAAAACTGTACAATTCATTTTTTTTTTCATTTTCAAAATTAAAGTTTGTATTTATTCACTTTATTCTTTTGATGGAGACAACTGTGGTCAGCTGAAGTTACTCTCTTTCTGCAACACAAACTATTTGACTTTCTTTTACTGTACCTCTGTCTGTGTTGCATTTTCCCTGTCCTTTCTTCCTACCCTGGCTGCAGACATTAGTCGCGCATTCTGGGTTTACGTCACGTTGGCAGTGGGGGTAAGCAGGTACAGTCGTGAATGAGGAGGGTTGAGCAAAGATCATTATCGGGCAAATTTACTTTGTGCATGAAGCCTATCTTTGCATGTCACTGAAGATGTGCATATTACGTTCAGCACAAACTGGAGTTTTCTTTTTGTCAGCCAATGTAAGCGAAATCGCCACCTGTCGCTTGTTATTAAGAAGACTGCTTGCCTTGTTTGCAGCTGCATTTCCTGCATGCGCATCCAGTTGTGCAGTACAGTAAAGAGACCCCGTGAAACAGTTTATTTGTGGGTGTGACATAACGTTCCAAATGTTCAGGCTATTTATTTTGCTATGCTGAAAATCGGAAAATTAATACAACAAAAATAAAAACTTTTTCGGTATTACCTGGTATACCTCCCAGCTCTACCATCCACTGCGTATTTCCTAAAGGTTTCATTAAAAACGGTGTACTGGTTAATGAGATATTTTGCCAACACATAGTTGTACTCCAAAACGCTCAGAATACCAACTAAGGATGACTTTCAGCCACCACCAAACCAAATTGTTGCCCATTTTGTTTAAAGTTGACAGAGTTATAGCTATTTCTGAGTTTCTTTCTTTTATTGGCTTTAGCAGCCATCTTAAATTGGGTTGAGTCTGAAAAAACGAAAAATCAGTTGTAGATCCAAATCAAATGATAACCTTCAAGATTTTTTTTAAAAACACACACACGGCAGGGGGCAATAAAAACATATCATGTTTTGACTGCAAAGTCCAACTCCCATTAAAAACTGAGAAAACTGGAGGGCATTAACGGTGAAGCAGAGAGTTTTAGCTGTAAGCACTAGGTTTGTTTGACACTTTCCTCTTTTACTGTTTAGTTTACCTCAAACGTGCTCGACACTGTTACCTTTCAAGTGGCACATGGCTGGTTTGAGTGCAATGAGGCTTTGGGTGCATTTTTTTTTAAGTTGCAAACCACCACAGATATCACCACAAACAAGAACAGACTCATACATTCTCTGCAGGTCTAATACAGATGGTCTTAACCAAGTCTCACATTTGAAATGAACATGCACCTGCCGCAAAAATAGTCATGATTTCTCTTATTTGTCTTTTAAGTTAGGGCGGTCAGGAGTGGTTACTTTGGTTTGTGATTAACCCAGAGATTGTGAAACCAACAGTTACCTTCATGAGGCAATCATCAACGGTCTGCAACACTATAAAGACCTACCTGGGGTTTATTCGCTTCACTTTAAGAGACTGAATGCCCTACCTTCAGAAATAGATTACATAGGAAATGTAATAACACATATTTAACAAATTTTCTGTGCATAAAACAAGGCACTGCTGGCTTTCAGACATAAATGACTCACCCATTTCTATCCCAATGTGTGACCTTGATGCTTGTTACCTTACTCACTGATAACGTTTGAAACACTAAATGTGTAAAGTTATTATTTCACCTGTCCACAATTCATTGTTTCTCGATGTTGCATTTTCAAAAAACAAAGATTTACTTTTTTTTTTTTTTACAAAACTAGATATTTCTGGGTGATCTATTTAAATGTGATTATAATAAACGTCAGCAGGTGCAGCTTGAAACCTTAAAGTCACTGCAGTTTTGAAACAATAAACAAAGCTAAAATTAAATTTTTTTTTTTTTTTTTTTTTAAATTAGGTCTTTGATCACAGATGCTAGTTACAAATAAGTGTGCCTTTTTAAAGTACTTTTGTAAAATCAGAGTTCCAACTCTGGACACATGAATGTTTGTGTTTATAAAACCATACAAGTAGTTTATCGAATTACAGAGGTGAATGGATTTGTTGGTGCCCCCATTGAAACAATGCACTTCTTATGAAAAGTTAATTGTCTAATGTATTTCTGCATACTTTTAGTATGTGATAGCAAATACAAATTGTTTTAAAAAATATGCCTTCAATCCTATGTTATATGACATGTTTCAAATTAGGTGTTTGACCTTAGTATCAAAGGCGCCATTCATCGTATTTTAAGGGAACAGGGTATTTTGGTATGGTTGGGTGACCACAACAAAGGCAAGAAATATTTCAGGATCTCAGAAAAAAAGATTAAATATGTTCACATTAAAAAAAATGTTTCAAGACCCTCTCTAAGCAGCTTTAGGTTCCTCTGAACACAGATGATCTGTGACCCATCATATCAAAATGAGGATTAATTCAAATTTGGTCAAAATGACAGTCACATTTTCAGATTCCTGGCTTTCATTCTGATATAAGTAAATCCATATATATGACTTAATTTTAGGGATACACGATATATCGGTATTGATATCGCATTGGCCGATAGTGGCCATTTTTTAGAATATCGGATTATATCGGATATCGATATCAGCTGAAATGTTCATATCGGTGCATCCCTACTTAATTTGACTTGTTGGTTACAATAATACATAAATATTTGGTCTGAATCCTAATTTTATGTTATTTTAATGAGGAATTTTGGATGTCCTTAGAGGAAACCTCAAAATATATTTGAATATAGAGATTTTCCAGCTGAAAAGAAACAAAACATTTCTAGCTTTCAGAGAAAATCTCAAAATTTTAAAAAGGCATTTTTCCTCAAAATCAGTTTTTTTTTGTTGCCACTGCTTAAAAAAAGTGCTTCAAATTTTTGTTTTGCGATTATATTTCACACAGCTCATTGATTCATTATGTTTTGACAAAATGCAATTTTTGCAAACATTTTAATCAAAACAGTATATTTGCCTATTTCTCCATATACAACTTAATCCTTGTTTCAATGTGATGGATGGGTCACATATTGTTAAAACAATTTAGGTTTGTGAAACCGGAACCAAACTCTTAGGATGTGGAGGCAAGAAGAAATGCAACCCCGGGTTGATCAGATGAACAGTTTGAATTGTAGATAAGGGGACATTCAGATCAGTTCTAAGGTCAAGGATTGCACCATCTGTCAAATTTTTTGGAAAACACTAAAGAGCTGCACACTGACAAACCCTACAGTTTATCTAAGATAAATGCACAACTGTTTCTCTTTTGCTAATTGTGTTTAAATGATATATTTGTTGAAGGGTAGCAACATAAGAATGCAGCAACAATCCTGAACTTGCAGAAATCTTGAAAGTTATGACACTGAAGCAAAAACCTGACACCTCTTTGGCGCGAGTTGAAGGAAAAGTTTACCCATAGGTGATGGCTATGATTTACTTTAAAGACCACAAACTGCAGATTTCACTGCGGGTCTTCTTGGTTCGTACTTACAGGTAGTAGGTGAAAGTGCTGAGCCCAGTCGGGACGGTGGTTAGTCCTCTCCCGGAGCAGTCCGCTCCCCCATCTTCATCGCAGCTGCATGAGGGCGAGCACACGGCCGCAGACTGCCCTTGACCGGACACGCCAGTTCGAATAAAACACCACAAACACATCCAAAACAAATCCACGCGCATGTTTTCTGTCTCTCTCCACGTCGTCGGTTCAGGTGGAAGAAGAAAAAGAGGGGCCTTTGTTTGTGGAGGTTTTTATTCTTACTCCGGACGTCGACTCCTTCTCATGTGGTCGTTTCGGTTGAGAGGCATGAAGAGGTGAAGCCGTCCGAACCGACGCTTTTCGAAAATCGACGAACACTTCATGCGTTCACGTGCCCGATCACAAATTTAAAAATACTGCTAGCTTAAAAAGCAAACAGCGCCTAGGAAGACGGGCTCGTTACCTTGCCGTTAAACATTTCTCTTCTCAGCCCCCCGTTTTTTTATCGCATTAGTCCACAAAACGACAGGAGCGGTATTTTTTGCGCCTTCGTTGTCCCATTAAAAAACAAGAAGTAAGAAAATAACATTCGCTGAAATGAGCTAACGATATTCGGCGTCTTGATTTGTTTCCTTGCGGGAGAGCGCCGTCAGTTTGCAGCCATTCCTCACGTTTACCCCCCTCTCTCTTTCTCCCTCCACTCTCCTGACATCAACAGCGTGTTTTGCAGCTCGACAGGCACCCTACCGGACAACCTGCAGCAGCACTGGGCCGGGCCCCCGCCTGCCTCTTTATCCCTGAAACCTGTCTGCCGAGCCCGTCGGTGCTCAAGTCCCAACACAGTCAGGTAAAACGTCTCTGCAGGGTCATTAACATATTACCACCGCACGTGTTTGCCTCTGCATGTGAGGAGGAGCTCTCTGTCAATGTCTGAGCTGCACTTGCTTTTCTTTATTAGTTTTAAGGCACCCACAAAGTCTGAAATATAACATGTACAGGAGTGAACCTGGGCTAAATGAAAAGGTGCACTTTTATGAGTTTACTCCAGTAGTTTCACCAAGCAATGGTGGGCAGCACTAATCTAAAAATTAGTTCCAATAGCCCTAAAAACTAACTCAAATATTTAGGTACCCACATTTAGGGACTTTGATAAAAATTTAAAACTTATTTTAGAGCTGTTTTTCCTTGTTATTCTCATAATGCTCTGTGTACATATGCCAAAACTATTTAGTTTTTTTTTTTTTTTAATTGAACCACCCATTAAGGATTTAAAAGTATTTAAAGGCTGAAAATTAGGAAGCAAGTGCTCCATTGACTTCCATTAACATAAAAAAGTGCGGAGCTCCGTAGACATAGTGCGCGTCACAATTTCACAACAATTTTTAAACCAAAGCAGAAAATAAACTAGTTAAAACCTTAAGATAGATTTTGAAATGCTATGGGGAGGGTAAGCATCAAAAGAAGCGAAAAAAATCACAAAAACCGGACCCACACACTGCCGAGATCAGGCAGCGCATTTATCAAAGTCCTTACCAAATTCTAAAGCACTAATGCACTGCAAATTGTAGCAAAAGCAAATTCTGAAGCACTAAAATAACCCAGTCAACCCATGAACATTCTTCAACAGACATTGGTCCTCGTGCAAGAACATTTTCGAATTCTTATCCTAAATTTCTCCTACTTTTGTTCGTACGAAGGGCCCGTACGAACATGCCACATCAGATTCAACAAACACTTTTATCTTCAGGAAAAGTGTGTAAATGAGCAGCGTAAACTGATGAATGTGTGGTGCTCGTGCATGAGGAGAAGAGATTAGCATAAGCACCATCCCCAAAAACAGCATATAAGGATATACGTTTACTGCCCCACATACCAGGAAGTGTTCATTTATAAATTACATTGCAAAGTAAAAAGAAGAACTTTACGAGTTCGGAGATTGAAGTCCTGCTCTCAGAGATACAGGTCATTTTTAGCAGCGTCAGCTGTGGAATTAAAGGAGCTGCTAAAGCCAAGGAATGAAATGACGATGGCTGTTAATGTCGTGTCTCTTGTGGGTCGTATACAGTCACAGAAATAAAAATGTAAATCATATTCATCTCTCTCTAGTCCTGCTCTGGTTTTCCTTTTCGTCAAAAAATTTTAATATAAGTGTAAACAACTGTGTTGCATAGTTTTCATTCAGAAGAAGAGCAGCTGTTCTGAAAAAAAGCATTTTAAAATGTCTCCAAACTTCAATTAATGCATAATTTAAGTTGGTTTGTAGTTTAAGATCTTCATATTAATATTGTAGTGTCATACAACAGCATTAACAGCCATTTTAATTTAATTAGATAGTCTACATAATTACATTTAAAATTATAATTATAATTCAAACAGAATAGCCTATTGTCAACATAATTATAGAGTGTGATTTATTTTCAACTCAAAATGTCTTAAAACTAATGAAATATAATGTTATTAGTGAAGAAAATCTGTCTGGATAACAGCAGACTGACTGCTCGTAAAATATACGACATGTCTGGACCACTCATGAATTTTGTTCGTATCTGAAGGAAATCTTAGAATACGAAAAAATTGGTGAATGCGTCAAGTTCTCCTAAATCACTCGTACGCACAACTTAAGAACAAATCTGTTCGTACGAACGGTTCTTGCATGAGGCCCATTGAGTCACATATTGCCATGTTGCTCCCTCTTAAGCCCCAAGGGGTTTTCTTGATGTTTTCGCTGGAAATACCATGCTGAAATGTAATTGAATGTATCTCAGCATTTACAGACTCTACCTAAATAATCTTGGTATCAAAATAAAGCTAACACTTGGGAGAGTTTATTAGAAGTGTAAGTGTTAAAACAGTTGCTGTTGTTTTAGAGATATTGAGGATGGGACATAATTTCTTTACATTTTTTTCTCTCCCTTCTGAATAATTTTTGCATTTGACAGTATTTAACGCATTTAAAACCATAATGAAACAGGCTAAAAACTCTTGGAAACCATAAATCCACTTGTGGAGATTACCTGTGCAAAGATTCATGCTGCTAAAATTAACTGGAGCAAAGTTACAAAGGTTTTAGTAAAGAAATAATTTTGCATTTTGTCATTCTGCACAGGACAGACCATATAGGTACCGTTAATAAATGTTAAGAAATCGGAAGTTTTTATTGCAAAAGTTATTTATTTTCTTACCTGATTGAAAAGACTTGTTATTGAATGTTTGTTCTTTTGAAAAAATATCCAAACATTTATTTTGTCACCATATATATTATATAAAATAATGAGAAATTATATTAGTTTTCAGTTGGACCATATTCACTCAAAATCAAGTAAAAAATACTTTCATGGGTTTTTTTCGTGTTGAGTCACTTTCGAGTCACGAGCTGTTCGCCACTCCAGATTCCCGTAGACAAGTCATTGTAAGATTTTAGACATGTGCAGTAAGTCCCCAATGTAAAAGAATAGGGTGGCCTGGGGCGCAGCTTGTGTCCGCCCCGCAGCTGACCTCACACAACCGGTAGTGGGTTACAGTACGTAAACAACGTTTTTAAAGCATCAGGATCAAATCCAGCATGGATTAAAACAGGTGTGAAAAAAGCTAAAATACTTTTGTAATGCTTGTTAATAATAGTATATTATATACATTATATGTTAATGGTGAACACAACAACAAAATAATATAAAAATATAATATTATGTTGTTGATGTTTTTGACAGATAGAAGAAAGAATTTCTTCTTTCTGCTGCGTTTCATTTTATATCTTTTTTCTTCTGTTGTGCTTGGAGTTTATTTTGTTTTTTAATGAAATAAATACATTTTTAAAACAAAAATATCATTGTTTACCTTAGAGATGCAACAATTTGTTGCTATTAAAATAACTTAAATTGTTTTATATATATTAAATATATATTAGAAAGCTCACTTGTAGCAATCTCCATATTTAATTAAATTTGTGCATTTATTATTTTAGGTCTGTGACATGATCTTGAGACATTCACAAAGCATCTGATCAGTGCTACACTGCTGCAGGCAGACAGGTTCCTGCAGGACAGTTCTCTGCTGCAGGCAGACAGGTTCCTGTAGAACAGTTCTCTGAAGCAGGACTGAAGACCATGAAGGCTCACCCAGTGCTGAACAGGATCAAGAAGTCTGATCTAGTTCAGGAGCTGCAGTGGTGCTGCGGCTCTGTACCAGCTCTTCATGGAGAACAATCTGCAGGACACCTTCAGAGACTGTGACTCTGCTGAAGATTCTCATCACATCTCCTCTGACCACAGCTGAGTCTGAGAGGAGCTTCTCAACACTGAAGAGAATCCAGACTTTCCTCAGGTACAACATCACACCTCACTGCACTGACCTGCTCTATAGAGAAGAATCTTGTTTAAACATCCCTGACTTTAACCTGAGAGTCGTGAAGAAATTTGCTTCTCAGTTACAGAAGAGCAAAATTTATGTACTAAAAATTAAAAACTACATGACATTGTAAGGCTGCTTTATTATTTTCATTTGTTTAATAAATACACTGGTGTGATACAACTGAGTACAAGTTTGATTGCTTTTTGAGATATGTCTATTTTGGAGTTGTAGGCCCCCCTGGAGAAAAATCCACCAGTCGCCACTGCCCCAGGACAAGCTGGAAAAGACTTGTTGCCTCAGATCCAACTACAGATAAGCAGCAGCAATTAATTAATTTACAGTATATATTTTCTTCTATGTTGTGTGCAATTTTGGCGGGGCTTAAAAAACACCATAAATCAATGACGCTAAAAAAATATATAGCTTGCAGTTACCTGCTTTATTGTCTGTTTGTTCATTCTGATTTAACTGAACCAAATGATATGGTCTCAACAACCGGAAGCTTCACTTTTTCAGGATTTTACACTGCAATGGAGCACTGGTAGTTTTTCTCACTAATATGATTTGATGGATAATTACTTGGGTGGAGGCCTGCCAGACAATAGGAGGTTCGTGATGTAAAGAGTTCAGTGGACATTAAATTAAGCATGCAAAGGTGGTTCATGTTTCTGTACATGTCTTATATGGATGTTATGAAATGAAGAAATCTCTGAATTAATAATGCACAAAGTATCCCAGCTTTGGAAAATTCAATCAAATCAAAAACAATCAATCTTTTGATTTGTTTTTCTAGAAGTAGTTTAAGCAGCTTTAGTACGTCTTCCTGTGTTTACCATATTTACCACTTTTAACAAGCTATAATTTGCACCAGTTTTATTCTGTTCATTTAAATTATTATATGCTCATATTGAACTGGAGCTTTAATGTAGTTCCTTGTTTTAACAGTTAGCTGCTTTGGATAAAAGTCTTTGCCAGTTTCTGCTTTTGCTTTTTAGAAATTCAAAGACATTCTGTTCTATTTCATAGAAACTTGTGTGCTTTGGATCCTTATCGTACTGAAATATTCCAAGTTTCAGGAGACTGGGAGTTATCTCATCAGTCAGTATTTTGGTATATCCACAGGAATTCATGTCGTTATCTCGAATTTAATCTCCATAACACCTTTTGCCCTCATCCAGCTGCGCCAGTAACTATGTGATACTCTGTCACAAACATTTGCTCATTATGATCTTTGTCAGATCCATCCCACGCACGCTAAACCTCCTCTGTACTTGAAACAGGCAAAAACAGAGTCTCTTTATACGTTTTGATGTTTGTTAAACTTAATGTAATTTTTGTCTTTTTCTATGCAACCATGCAAAAAGACACTCTTTAGGTTCAAAACTGAGAAGGTTTTGGGGTTCACCGGTAAGATTTTCTAACATGTTCATGGAGTTAAGCTAGATGTCTTCTTGTTTTCCTGCTCAAACACACCTGATTTGCATGAATGGATGATTAACAGGCTTCCACAGAATTTAAGGAGGTAATTGAAGCACTGAATCAGGTGTGTTGAAGCAAAGAAACAAGATAGCTGCCCTCGAGGACCTGAGTTTGACACCCCTGCACCAGTTAGTTTGTATTTCAGTGTTTAAAACAAGAAATAGTTCACTTGTAAAGGTAGCTGAAGACTAGGCAACTCAGAATTGAAACAAAATGTTTATGACCAGTGAACCATGTGGCCACATTACAGTTTGGCAAAATTGTATAGTGTTCAATTAATCATAAGAAAAACTATCACCAATGAATTTTTACAAAGTGATGACATATTTCTGTGTGCAATTCACTCTCACTAGTGTGCATGTGTTGCATATTGCTTTACTAAAAATCTACTGCCACTCCATATTATAGAAAAGGTGTGGGTTTCAATTCACAGCTTACTATTTTAACTTAGTAAAATGAAGAAGTTAGTTTGACTGATGATTTAGAAGTATAATATTAGAATGCAGAGTATAGAGTCAAAAACATTCAAGCGCAATTGTCATCTATTAATCCTCATATTAATTGTAACCGGCTAAGTGCAGGTTATTGTAAATATTATTATTTGAGTTTAGGGGGGGCGTGTATCTGAAGCCATGAGTGTTGTATGCACTTGTGTGAATATCTGAAAAATGAGCCCGAAAAATCGAGTCCCCAAAACCTGCACAGCCATAGTCCAGAATATGGATGTTAACTGTTCATTCTGTGTGACCCTCAGCTTTCTCCAGGAACCAGATCACAGATGGGTGTGAGAGGGGGGAAAGGAAGAATCCAGGAAGAATTTAGTCCACAGCTTTCAAGGCCAGTTCTGTAATCAGTTGCTTGGGAACAGAAGAAACTGTTTTCAGCCAGGCAGATGATAACAATTTTTCATCTGCCTTAATGTCTGCTGGTTCATCTCAATGTGGCAAATCCAATCAGACAAATAGTGTGGACAAAGTCCACCGAGCCGAGCTATCAGCTTTCTCCAACATCAATTCCATCTCACCAGCAAAGTCCAGGGACCACAGCCGGCCCACGACCTTCAGCAGAACCGCTTGCAGACCGAGTCCAGCTTGCACAGGGCAAAAGTCCGAGTGCTGATAGAACAGCCATCCTTCATATTGGTCAGGCAGCCAGGAAATGAATAGCCACCGATGCTATTTTGTAGAACACCAGGAGACCACCAAGCCAATCTGTAGAAATCCAGTGATCAGAATCCAAATATATATCCAGAACAGAGCAGAATAGCGGTCCCACCTTTGACATATCCTCTCATGGAAGAAAAAACTTTGTTCCAAAAATTTTATAAGAGACCAGCTAACCAAATCCATAAAAATATCCATAATTTCTGGTTTCAAATGAAAATGTAGAGAAGGCTCCGAGCAGCAAAGCAGGGAAGATAAGAGAGGGCAGGAGAGAAGGAAAAAGCATCTTACTCCTCCAAGAGCGGAACAAAAAAAATATGCTGACATTACCCTGGATACCGTAGGTCTTGATGCATCACAAAGACTTGCTGTCTTGCTGTCAATTTTTCCTCTTTTGAACTCTGGTATGTCACCCATAATGTTGTGTGCATTGCAATATTTTGAGCAAAACTGTGCTCTTACCCTGCTAAATAAACCTTCACACTCTGCTCTTACCACCAGGCTGGTCCAATTTAGCCATAAAACCTCCCACACTAAAATGACAGGTGTTTCAGTTTCATTGTCTAACCCCTGTATATGTCATCATGGGAGTCCGGAGGGACACATCGGAGGTGGTACCATGGCTCTGGACCCTTGGGTTCTTCGGCATGGGCCCTATAAAGTCCTGAAAACCCCCAACTTTGACACTTAACAGTGTGTGAAAACGAACGCTGAACAACCACGTGACTGCACATTGACTGTTTTTGGCTTCAGATGGAGTATGTTGAGGCCTTCATTCTTCGGTGAAAACGACCTACTGAACCCACTAGGTGCAGAAGAGGTAGTTTGAAGCCATCCTATGGGTATGTTAACTAATAATAATGGGTTGATGACATTTAGTGTGGCTGGTTTTTTAAGTATTTTCCATTATCTTGTCCTCTGTTCTTCAGGATGTGTTGTTTAAAAGTGTTCTTGCATTGCATTGACAAATGGCAAACACATTTTTTTGCTCGCATAGAACTGAATTCAGAACTTAAATTTATTTTATTTGTGTATTTTCATAAAAATCAAAAAACAAACCAAATTTGCCCATTAGCATTGCATGTAAATTAACATGCAGTGCTAATGGACAAATTTGGTTTGTTTTTTCAAGGATGTTTTTTAAGATGTGATGTAGATGTTTCTGATGGCAGCCTAACTTACCACTGACCTTTACTCCACAACAACTAAATACAAATTTACAATAAATCTACTTTTCTACTTTTTTTGCTGACAGGTTTTATAAAATCTTCAATAGAACTGTTTAAAATATGTTGCCACCTGCACGTCGGTACCCCTTTAGTTCCACAATAATTTCACAAAATATTATTTACTCCACTTTTGTTTTAGTAGGTTCCATTTAGATCTATGGTTCTAGAGCAAAACCTAGACTTTAAATAGCAATAAAACTCACAAAATATTATATTTTAAGGACTCAATGTTGCAGTGGGACACATCATATGTGTGGTCTGACATAATAAAAATTAAAGCAAATAATAATTTAAAGGGATAGTCTGTTCACTTTAATTTAGTGGAGACACAAAGTCTAGATACTTGATTCGATTAAGCTGCACACAAAGATGTTATCAAATTGCTGCCCTTTATTTTATTGACAAAGTTTCTCAAAATATCTAAATGCATTAATTTTTCCATTACTTCTCATTGCTGAGATTTTTACAGTGACATGCAAAACACAATTAAGTTTGTTTTACTGAAACTTACACTGAGGGTCTTTTAACCATCTTGCTGAGTAACAAAACTAACCCTGAGCAAGTTTGTTTGTGTGAAATGCATCTTTATATGTCAAAATAATGTAGGAAATATATATAAAACATACAAATGTAGCCTCTACAAAGTCAAAAGTTCTGTTTATTTAAGTAAGAATTCAACTCAGAAAGCCAAAATTCATCAAAACCGATTTAACTATGGTTAATGTTTAGATACTGAAAGATAAAACAAATGGGTTTGGTTCAAAGCACATCTATGATATTTATGCAAAATGACAAAAAATGTTTAGAAAAAGTTAAACATTTATATTAAAATAGTTCCTTTATTAATACAGTTGTAGTTGAAGCCAAGTTTTTTATGTAGAGAAACACTACCCCACAGTGGTTAGATTTTCTCAGTGCTTCCGACTTTTTTTTTTGATGACACTCAGTTGTAAAATCTCTGCACACGCACACCCTCCCCCCTTCACACACACTGCTCAATGACAGAGCTAGAAAAATGATATGAATGTGTACATAAAAGATTTCCAAATTACGTGTTCAAATTGTTTTCTCTTATCAGAAAGGTTGATCTCTATTTTCATAAAAAATAGAAGAGACACATGGAGATGCCTATATTATAAGAAGAGAGCATGACAAAGTGTTGAAGTAAATATAGTTTTCATTATGTGACTTTCACTTTAACAAAGTTAAAATATTTTAACCTTGTTCATAATTCCTTCATCTTGAGCAAACATTTCTGCTCCTCTGTTGAGCTCAACTCTGTCACCGTATCAAGTATCAAGCACAATACATTATAAGAGATATACTGAATAATTTTAACATTTAGTTCCCCTTTGTGTTTTTTTATATGGTGCTTAATGAGAAAAGCAATCTCAAGGCAGAATTTATACCAAAGCCTGAAGAGTTTTCAGTAACTCAGTGATAGAAAACGCCAGGGGACGCCATCCTTAAAGGACTGTCAGTATAGTCAGAATGATAACCCTCTGAAGTGGCCTTGGATGTCCGCTGTTCCTCATTCTCAGACTATAATAAAGCATCTTTTGTCTGTTGACCATAGCTGGGACAACTACAGAGCATCTGAGGCAAAGGATCACAGACATAGAGAAGGCCATAAAATAAACTAGGAAAAATAAAGTCTTCATTGCTGTTTAAAAATAAATGAAATATTTGTCACTTTTTAGACAATGTTACATAAATGAAAACTTGGCTTTGAAGCCGTATCGTTTTAATGTCCTGACGATACACATTGATGTAATTTACACCAAATTCATACAGTCCATCTAAGACTTTCAGCGAGACTGTTGTGTTGCTCCTAAACAGAAAGGAATGGGATTGTATAGACTTTGATATATGAGGCTCAAAGTTATGGTGACCTAGAAATGTTAACTAGCAGAGCCTACAGCTAACACTCACATTAGAGGTTACTTGTGTGTATAATTGTTCAGATTTCTCTAAAGAAGCAACCAAGTCTGAAGGCCTGAAGCTACCACTTTTATTTAAAAAGTTACTCATGGGCATAAAGGCTTACCAGCAAATGAGAGCAAATTGTTCCAGATTTGTAATCAGAGAACAGCTGGTATCATTTAATGAAGACTTCAGCTCGTGTTTCATCCGACTATTTGCGGAAACGCTTTTAGTGAAAGAACAATATGACACATTTCATCATAAAAAGACCCTTGAAAATCTTCCAGAAAACATGCGTAATAATTGCATTCCTCCGTGATCACCCAATGAGGTCTTATTACTCATCCATTTCATCTTTATAAATGCTCATTGTGATACAGTCCCCCCAAGCTATTCTCTGTCATCTGAGTGAATTAGCATCAGGACAGTGCTCACTCTTGTTTATTAGTGGTGGCATTCTATGTTTGATATAAAATGAACAAGATGGGCCTTCATCAGATGCAGGTTTTAGACGTTTTACAACATCTCATGTCCTGACCAGCAACAGTCAGACCATGGACTCGCTGCCCCATGCACAGACTCTGTAACACAAGAGCTGAGACATTTGGAGTCCCTTACTGTGAGGCATGGACTGATGAGAAGTGGTGTTGTATTACTTGGAGATGAATTTAGTCCAATTCCTTGCAATACAAAAATAATAATAAAAAACTTTACCAGAAGAAATCATGCCTAGCATACAACAGGAACAAACACACACCTGACAGCAAAATAAATCTGGACCCTTTCATCCATAAAGACCAAACCAGTGTGAAACTTTGCCCAAAACATTTCTAAAGCATAACTAAAAACCACAGAGGCAAGAGAAACATGGAAACACATATTAGCCCAACAGTATGTGTGTCCTGTAGCTCCAGGCCGTCTTTTGAAAGCATGCTGCCAGATTAATTTTCAACCTCTCAATCTAAAAGTCCCGCTGATGGCGAGGTTTGGCTTATCCGCCCGTTCATTGTTGAACCATTTTTGCGATTGATGGAGCACCAGAAAACCATGCTGCTTTCTTTTGTTGTGGCCACAAAGTCCACTGGATGTGGACAATGAAAAGAAACAGTGGTGTAATCTGAACAGTGTGGTACGAAGAGGCTGGGAACTGAAAATCAGTTAAAAGGTTGTTACAAGTTTGGGCTGCAGGTATTGACAAAGCAAATGCCATCTTAGTGATTTGTTTGATAAATGGAAATCAAATGAATGCACCTAAAAGCTGCCTAGTAGTTAAATGTTGTCAGTCTTAAATTAATAGGTTTTTAGTGGGCAGAAGTTGCTGACTCATCTGAATGAATGGCATATATACAACATACTGTATATCCATTTTTTGTAAGATTCATTGGCTCTTAGATTCTATCAATTTGGTGATTACAAAATAATGTAGAATGTCTAGTACATTTCAAACCATTGCTCTACTATGCTTTAAAGACAGAAAATGGTAAATTAAAAACAATGGTGGCAGCAAGAAGGCTGGTAGGAGTCAGATTGAAAATATATAACTTTAGAAATGCTAGCCATTTATACAAATTTAGGGTACTAGTGACTATTAGGATTTCAATAAGTTTGATTTTAGCAAAAAAGTATAAAATGACTTTTGAGAGGTGTTTCAATAGGAATCTGTTGTGTTTTTTATATCAAAATTAATGCTCTTTGGTCAAAAGGTATTAGTAATCCATGTGTACCACACACTAGTCAGCACATTTATAAGTAATTAACTAATTACAGTATGTCATGGTTTCCGGAGCTTGGACTCAAGAATGCAGACTCGCATTAGGACATAATAAAATATATATTTTTAACAAAAACAAAATGCTGACATGGCAGCAAAACTTACTAACAAACTGATGAGTAATCTCAGGGAGAACAGAGAAAAGACCGGACTCTGCATGAGCATTCATAAAGATCGACAGGTGTCTGAATTGAAACAGACAAAAGAAATAGAATGGGACTAATGAGGGGAAGAGGCTGCAGCTGTGACCACTATAACAGAGAACAGGTGTTGATGGACCTGGCAGGCTGATTGGAAACATACTAAGAGCTGACTGAGGAACAAAAACAGATTTATAATACATGAAGAACACAGGAACAGAACAAAGCACAGAACAAAACAATAAACACAGGAGAAACTAAAACCAATAAACACAAGACCATTAAAAATAAACCAAAACCACAGATCCTGACATATTCTTTTAGAAAGAAACACACAATTAGAAAAACATAGAAGTCCTATGGGGAAGACAAATTGAGCATTAAAAACTTGCTTTGCTGAAAACATAAAAACATGAGTTGTTATGAGTAAATATTTGTTGTGCTGTAAAACTGATGACTGTGGTGTTGTAGTGGATTGTTCCCACATTTAAATAATTTCCCGGCACAGTAGTGAAAGTTTGCAAATGATCCAAGCAATAAAGCAGAAGTACAGACACAACTGCAGTTAAACAGAAGATAAAAAGTGGTAAATGAAGTCTGCCACTTTCACATGAGAGTTTATAAAAAATGTCCTGGTTTGAAGTAGCCTTAATCGGTCGTTTCACTGCAGCGTACAGCAATGAATATAAATAAATGATGGAAGGAATCAGATAGGTGGAGTTCCATACAAGTAGATGTTTATGTTTCAAATACCTAATGATTTAGATTCTCCGAAATATTCTCTCTAACTGGCAAATTACACAACCAATGTTCCTGATCCTGGCTGTAAAAATAAGTTTGAGTATTGGTAAAATGTATTTTTAATCTACAAAATTCCCAGCAGCACATTTAATGCACACGATGTACCAAATCCTAATGTTTCTGTGCAACCATCCTGACATATATTGCATAAGACAACTCCTCCTTGTTTCTTAAATCACCCTATTTCCTTTTTTGTCCTTGCAGAGTTAACCCACTCCCTAGTGAGAGAAAACAAATGATTTTCTATTAGTTCTCAAGATTCAAACAGTCAGTGTGACTCACCATTGGCTTATACAACACAAACCTTCATCGTTTTCTAATCTCTCTTTTCCTATGCTCCCTGATTCTGTCACTACTCTGATTCTGTCTTTCTTTCTCCATTTTCTTCAGCATTATGGAAAGTCTCAAGGGTAAACCAAATGTCCTCTTCCATTTGGCTGCTATTTCAGTCTTTCATGTCAACAAGATATGAGTCACCACACCCTCCAAAAACATGGCCACAATCACTAAAACGTGTTACTAATAATACAGCATTCAACAAGTTAATTTACTTTGCACACTTTGCTGCGTGTCAGTCGTGTTCAGATTCAACAGCTGGCTCAGTGTTGTGAAGATAAATACAAAAATGTCACCATACCGTTGCTCTGTATGCTTTTTCATCTGAAGATTAGCCTTTTACGTTCTACTGTTAAAGCACTTACCAAAACAAAAGTTTAATAGTGCATACAATGTCTGGTAAGCATAAACATTTAGGTTACATTTAAAAAAAAAACATCACACGTTCTTTGCCGAGTGCTAGAAATGTTTTAATTCTCTCCCTCCCTAATGCTGAGATGAAAGATCATTAAGATTAACTCCATTTAGTGCAATTACAACCCATCTAATTTGTTTGAAGGAGCTAATTTGATATTATTCATCTCCTAATCTGCAACCAGCTACAGTGACATTACTCTGATATTAGCATAGCGCTTGTTTAATTTGTAAATTGATGGATTCATGCACAATATGTTTGCTCTGTTTTCTTGCAAAATAAAATAAATGATTTAAAGGGGCTATATCATGTAAAATCAACTTTTTTGAGTTTTATATCATGTTATAATGTTATCCTCTCATCAA
>JAUBOC010000043.1:5381088-5400428 GCA_032275365.1 Anablepsoides cearensis | reverse complement strand
TCAAATCAGGTGTGTTGGAGCAGAGAAACAAGTAAAACATGCAGGGCTGCGGCCCTCCAGGACTGACTTTGGACACCCCTGCCTTATATGGTCACAGAACTGATTTCAGGTCAGGATCTTTATAACCAGTTACAGGTTCCCTTCTGTGAGCTTTCACTGGTTTCCACCAACAGTCCAAAAACAAGCATGTTTGGTTTATTGGTAACTCTAATGTACCTAAATGGCCCTGTGATGGACTAGCAAGCTGTTCAGGATTGCCTCGCCTCTGACCCAGTGACTGCTGGAGATATGCATAGAACAGGAACCAGTGGGTAAAGAACATGGTTGGATTAATATGGATGACTAGGTTTGTAATGGAAACACAAACCTTAGACTTTACCATGAATTACTATCTTATACAAAAGTGATGGAGGTGTTAAAGTTTGTAAGTTAGCATTAGCATAAACCACTATGAAAGTATTATGACTGGAGTGGTTTTTAGTTGGAAGAGATCAGCTTTGGAACTGGACCCACTAAGACTAGCTGTTAGCTCTACTCCTCCGAGAGAACCTGAGCCAGTTTATCCAAATAAACAACAATCTGATTGACTTCTACTGTAGGTAAGATGCTGACTACTGATAAAGGCCCTGTCACACTATAACATTCAAGACTTTTACCAACCTATAAAAGTTTAAAGACATCTACACTAGGGATGGAATTATAAAAATCAACTGGGAGCCTCTTTGTGGCATGTACAAACTGTAAGGCTAACAAACTGATATATAACATCAGTAATTTGGACATAAAGTTTCATAAGTTGGCATAAGTTGTCTAAAAGGTTACAGTGTGACAGGGCCTTTACAACACCAATGACCACAAATTAAAAAAAATATTTGAATGATCCATTTAATATTTTAATGTAATCAACAGGAATGTACATCAAAATAACATTTTTAGTCTATAATTTTGTTTTAGAAATATAAAAAATATTAACGTATAGAAACAAACCAAACATCCAAACCTTCATGATGAAGACATCTAGCATGAGTTGGTGAGTTTTGTGTATATTTTATGTACGAAGACGGTAAAGTCTGTTTCAGTGTGTCAGCCAGGCCGTCCACCTGTGGATCAGGTACGTTGGACCTCAGTTAAATGTCACAGACAATAATGAAGGAATTATTGCCATGGAATTTGGCACCAATATTCTCAGTCCTCAAAGGATAAGTTTTAATCTGCTGAATGTTATTAGTTAAAGTTTACATTTAATTTATTAAGTGCTGCAGCTGAGAAAATTGGAAAATGATTCATACGTTCAGACTCAGCACGTTAAAATTTGTGTGTAAATCAGGGATGAATTAAAGGCCTGGCGTTCCTTAAAGGAGTAAATATCACCCGCCACTTTTTATGCCAGGGATTTAGACTGAGATCTGATAAATTACAGAGTTGGAGATGTTTTGGGCAAACCTAATAAATAATGCTGGAATAATAATGTCAACAAGATGTCAGAGTATGTGTTGCGAATGACTCTTAGCTACTACCACCTCAATTCCTGTTAAAACTGAGTGAGTTACGTTTTGTGTGTTGTATAACGTTTAAGTGTGGTGGTCGTCTTGAATTATACTGACTCCAAAAGTTGAACATGCAAGGATTATTTTACTAAAGGTTCAATAAAGCATCCAGTGGTTCATGAGATACATTGTTAACGGACAAACAGAGCTGACTTCAACAGTTAATGCTGGAGTTTTAGGCAAAGACGTCATGCAGTCATTATTTGGACTATGTGCTGAGAAGGAATCTCCACACAAATTTCTAACATAAAGTTTGTAAAACTGATGAATTATAGCCATTTTTGTGTCTAAAAAATTACATTTGGCATCTAGGTTTCACTTGTCCAAGCAGGTCCCCCTCAAAACAAAACATCCTTGTGTTTTGATGAAACTACTTGCATTAATAAAGGCTAAACAAAATAATATCAAATTAAATTAATTAAAAATGTTCACCATAAACATATCTGTATTATGTGGTCACACTCAATTATAAAGTATTGTTTCCAATATTTGTAATAAAGCAACAGCAGTCTTACAACTGATATTCTGTATTATTTTAATTAAAGTTGTATTATATATCCTAAAATCTTAATTGGACAGGTTGCTACATGACAAGATCTGTTCAGCTTTCAGTGAAGCACAAGGCTGATTAAATACTGAAAAACTAAAAGGCTGTTTGTCCCCAAACCTTAAAAATCAAATTTCACACAATCTAAAGATTCCACACCCGTGGAGGAAGAAGATATTATGTTTACTGAATTTTAACCCTTAATTCTAACCTAAAAACACCTCTAACAGTCTAACCACAAGATTAAGAGCGAGAAAAGAGATTGAGGCTGGAGGCCTGATGAGGAGGAGGGGGAGAACGGCACGAAGCTGTGGATCTAGAAGAGGAATCACCATCAGAGGGGACGGAGGAAGCCTCCAGGTCAACAAGACCTTTTAATTTCTGAGATTCGAAATCAGCTTAAGCGGGAGTTGTTTAGACAAGACAAAGCAAACCACAGCGTTAGCTGAGTTCAGACCATCACGTTTCAGATTAACAGCACAAAGTTGAAAAGCTTATTCACAAATAAATCTAAAAATAAGAAATACTAACAAATGTATCTCTCTACAACACAGTTGTGTTAAAAAACTACTTGAAATACTTCATCTCATTCTTTTTGGCAATCAGTAAGTAACTTTATTTACATTTTTTTAATATTAGTCAGAAATTTCATAATACAGACTTTAAATCGTGAGTATTTTATAAAACTGAAATATGTTTTGTAGTTATTTAATCTTTGTCACTAAGAAACACCTTTCACAACCTTTAGTAAAAGAGCTGAGTTTAAATTACAGTAAAATCTGCTGAGATAAAAATAACACACAATAAACCATCAATGGGTCAAAATTTGACCTGAGCCAAACTTCTCTGGTTTCAACTCAGTAGAGTTACGTTACGTTTTGTTCGCAAAAACTGGTTTAAAATGTCTTATTTCTTAATAGAAGCTACAAAAAGTCATGTTAGGCAGAACAACACAAAATCTGGCTTATTAGATAATTACAACTTTAAACTAGCTGACACCAGCAGCTCCGGGTCAAACTATTTAACCCAATATTTGGTCAAACCCAACCTGTGATCTAACAAACAGCGATTGGGTTTAAAAATAACCCATCAGTTTTAGTGTGTGGTCTGTGTTTACGTCTCTAATTACGGTCCTTAAATCTTCCCACTAAAACTCTGAGAAGCTTTTTTTTTTAAATATATTTGAAGTCCTTGATCTTAAGAGAAACATTTTCTGATCAACTGTAAAGAATTCTTTTCAGAAATTGCGTTATTTTGCTGGAAATGTTTGGTATAAAAGTCGGCACTGGCCGCTGTCCAGGGTGCTGATCCTCACAGTGAACAATGTTTACCTGAAGAGGAAATATAATATTTACCTGCTACGAGAGAGGGGGGAAAATAGTTTCTGCATCTCTTTCAAACACGCCAACAAAATTACTTAACATTTAAAACCACTTTGTGTTTTGAATCAGTTTGCTGAAGATGGAGTGTCTGATGGTGTTTTCACCCCAAAACGAATCAGCCACGAGTCTATAAAGAAAATTCATTTTGTGTCACTGCTAAGGTTGCTGGATCAGTCCAAGTATTTAGAATATTGATACCAGCTTTGTGTGTTTTAAATCTTGTAACTCCCTGTCTTCAGCTACAGAACAAGTCCAGGATCTTTGCCTTTTTCCTTTAATTTTCCATGTCGTGGATGAATGAGAGTTGTTAAAATGTACGATAGTTACAATGATCACAGATCATATCGATACTAAAGTAACTGTATCGATATTTTACTTCCAACACTTTTTTCGTGTTTCAAAATTAAAATACTACATACTGAATTCGATAAGAGGACGGTCCAAATCTAAACAGTGAACTGAACAAGCACGTCAGATGATTATTTAATCTGCTATGATTGCACATCTTCAGAATTGACATACTAACATGTAGAATCCATATTTTGCTACTTCTGTAAACAGCGAGCTGAATGTGACGTCACGTCATTTTCTGTGCATGCAGGTCGCGTCAGCGTTGTGGAGAGTTCACGCTGGATTCGGAAGAATGTCACGTTTAAAATATAATCCATCCATCCATGCAAAAAAAGTAAGAGTTAAAGTGGAGATGTAATTTTAAATCCTTCTTTTTCACATTTAAATCATTCAGTTAGGGTCTATATAAAGCAGAACTGCAATGCTTTGGTTTGAATTCCTCCTTATTGTAACTCTACAAGCCCCCTTTTTTACCCCTTTTCTAAGGTGTGTCTCAGATCAACTCATTTTGAGACTGTCTCTTTATCTTCAAATATGGAGCTTCTAACCTCGCCCCCCTCCAGCTTTACGACTATATAGCTGCGCAGAAAGTTTTTATTCACAAATGAACTAAAAGATGTCAACAAAGGAAAACTTGTCCATCAGTGCTGGAGCCAGAGTCTGACCCAGAACCAGACGAGAATGAAGACCAGCAAACTGGTTACTTAGACCAGAGCTTACTTAGAAATTTTGTCACAAATACTGTGATTTAATAATTCCGAAAACGTCATAGAGAATATAGAAAACTGAACATGTTAAAAAATACGACCCAAACAAAATATAAAGATATCTATGCAGCACCAGGAGAGACTAAATTAAAATTTTCTGCACTCCTAGAGACTCCAAGTACAACAAATTGCATTTATTGGGTGAAAAAATGGATTTTGCATATGTCCCCTTTAAGACCTGCAGTGAAAACGTAACCTTAGTTGCACATAAGCCTGTTGTTGCAGAGCACAAAATAAAAATAAAGCGCATTTGAAAAATAATGCTACCTGATGAACACAGATAGTTTAGGTAGTGTATACATTTTTTCTTTTTGCCTTGTATGGTGATGCATGTTGTCGCAGCTAATTCCTTCAGTTATCATGATCTCAGTTTGAGGTAACACCACTCGCTCCCAGCTCAGATCACACGCTGTTAAAGCCCTTTTTTATTTATGCATTTTTATTATTTTTATTCTACCATTCCATGTATTATTTTTAAAGATCAGCTCTTCTGCTTCTCCTCTTTCTCATAACGACTTCATCCACAAAACTCTGACGGTAACAAGGAAAACCCCAGTCCCCTTCCTCCTCTACATGGAAAAGATTCATAAAGCCCATGTCAAGTGTCCACCCACTACAAGGAGTCCTAAGACACCTCTTACACCACTGCTGCTGCTGAGGAGATCCCCTGAGAAACAGGGATGAAAGATACTTACATCCTCTCTAAAACTATCAGCATATTACTCAATATTTACAGTACGTGGGCAGTGCAAAGCAACAATTCATTTGTTTCTGTTTTATAGGCAGCTTTTGCTGTACAGAAATCATCTGCACGCAACAAAATAAATAACTGACAGTATTTTTTTGAAAGTAGTTACTGTCAATTGATTTCAAAAGGTGTTTTTGGAGCATTAGGAGTGATTCAGCATCACACGAGGATCAGAATCTGCACCCTGGGGAGGTCACATCATCCAGAAACAATCTGTGTAACGAAACGAGACAAACATTTTTATTCACCTTTCACGTCTCCAATTAAAGCACCGTGGCAATCAGCAGTGAGTGACAGTTGTGAAAAAAACTGATTGGACAATGGAAGGAACAGAAAGGGAGGAACCTCTGCTGCGTGCATGAGTCATCACTCTCTCCCTCCACCCACCCCCCAGTCAAATTGTTTTTTTTTTTTCTTTTTTGTTCCTGCAGGTTGGAGATAGAATGAGCTGCATGTTCACTGATGGAAAATTTTCTTTCTGCAAAAATATTAAGGCAGAACTTGATAAGCAGATAACCAGAAGCGGTGTCAGGAGTCAAATCTGTGGAGGAATAAAAACAAATTTGTAGCAACTGTTACTATCATGGAGTGAGTCGCCAACTAATTATTTTAGATGGTGCAGGTTACACTAAAATATTCTGTGTTTACATGCTGCAGCCTGTCTGACTAAAACTATAAGAATATCTACAAATGTATGCATGTACAGAACCTACTCGCTACATTTTCACATTAACAACAGGACTCCTAGATGAACAGTATTAAAGACTATAAGACGGGAAAAATGTTTTGTCCATGTTTGTGTTCATTTGTCTTAAAAGATGCAGAAATGAACAGATTTAAATGAAACTATCAAAAATGAATCATTATAGGCAAATCTGAAACTAATTAAAGAGGAAATATTATGTGTTTCTCAGGCATATTTTTAATTCTATCCCCTAATAAAGTAACTATGTCACCTTCAGTTGTTATTAAAATGCTGTTTATATGTTTAAATAGAAAATAAACTTGACTTCTCATCATATCTGTTTCTAAATGGCCCCTGTCTCTTTAAGAACCTCCTTCTGATCCTGTCTCGCCCATTTCAACACAGGGTTGGGTGTGAGTGCTCTGTGATGAGGAAGCTCAGCTTGGACACACAGCCCAGAGGAGGAGCTGATCCCACAAGATGGTTCTAGTCCAACGAGTTGTTTTTGCTCCCCTGCCTGGCTGCCTCGGGACACTACAGGATTTCTCAAACAGGCATGAATGAGTCAAAGCAAGACTCTGAGCATGTTTTTGATGAAAGGATAACATTATAACATGATATAAAACTCTAAAAAGTTTATTTTGTGGCTCAAGATGGCCGCCAGAGTTAATCAACCTAATCAAACACCACGAGATAGAACTCAGAGTAAAAATGGCAAAAAAAGTAGCAAACTGTTATCTCCCAATGATATCGCAAAATCGCTTGAAGTCTACAAAAGCCTAAAGTGTGTTGGCACGTATTTAGATCTACTTACAAAAAGAAATACAGCTCAATTTTGTTACTGAGCTACTGCCATTTTTATGTGGTGTAAGGTACAGCTATGGTGGCAGCCATCTTGGATCACATGACCTTGCAAATGTCACAATGGCTTGGACATTCAGTAGTGACCAACTGTTAGCAGTGTTGTTGGAATCATCACAGGCCTTCATTATTTAAATCATCTCATAAGGTAAACAGATGGACGGACGGATGGATGAGGAACATTTCTATGTTCCCCCCTGAGCGACGGGGGACAAAAATGGCTATAACTCACTCAGTTTTACAGATACTGAGCTGAAATCTGGTCTGGCAGTAGCTGAGAGTCTTTCCCAAAACACAGGTTGTGTCTCAACTCATAGGCTGCAATAGACGTAGACCGCTGGCCCACACTGGCCACAGCCAATGTGGGCCGCTCGTGTCGGCTGCATAAACGGCTGTGAAATGAGACGGTCTAGTCTACGGTGGATGTGGACCATGTGATACCTCATTACCATGATGATACGTTTTATATCACATCCCTTCAGTTGTTTCTTCAAGGTATAACTTCACAGTTTTAATAGCCAACTGTTACAAAAATAATAATAATTAATAGTTGGAATTTAGCTCCAGTATCAGTACTTGTGACTACTTTTTATTCAACATCTCATTGCAACAAATGTTTCTTCAGCCAGTTCTTCGGTCCGTGATGAATTTTCAAACATCGCCATAAAAAAAACTAAACAACTCAGTTGTAAAAAACCTCTGCCATTTTTGTTTTCCTGTTTAATTTGTCAATTTGCTGACAGCACATTGAATTCTGGGATACCGTAAGCTGCGTAGAATACTCAGATGCAGCCGTTTTTGGGTATTTGTTGGTCCAATGAGTAGGTGCCTACAAACAGAGACAACCTACAGCGCAGTGCAGTGATGTGAGCAGATGACGTTGGCATAGTCCACAGCTTATCAAAGTAGCCAACACAAAAGTGTCTCTAACTTGATCAGTTTTACAAATTTTTGAGCTTTTGGCTTGATAGTAGCTGAGAACTGTCCCCAACATATTCTCAGACAACACCACGGGTTTGTGCCTAACATCACTTCCATTTTTTCCAAAATGCCAAACTGTGTTGGTCGCAAAGTCTAGCATGAAGGGTGGCAGGCAATATGCATACCTTTAAGAAATGCTAGGTTTTAGAATTCTCACTCTGTATCTGTAGGAGACAGTTTGCCAGAATCAAATCAGTCCATCCCACTGACTAGCAGGTTAGTTTGGAGAATAAATCAAGAGTAGGATGATTATTCATTGTGAACGCCTCGTTACTTTGAGGTAAAATCACAGCTGTCACAAGTAATCAGGTGTTTAAACAACAAAAAAGACCAAAATCCTAAATCATTTTTTAAATTTTGCATTTCATTTATCAAACTAATAATATGTAGTCATGTTGTTGAATTGGCTCAAACCTAAAGAAAGATTTCAGGGAAATAAGACTGGAGAATAAAGTCTTCACATGAAATAGTGTTTTTCTTGTTATTTCACCTGTATTGCAGGATGATGTATGCACAGTTAGATACAAGAAGGCTGTTTTCACTTTTATTTGCTTGGGGAGAAATCGCTCTCTCTCTGTGCAGCTTCCTGCAAAAAAAGATCTAAGTTTTGTGTTATTTTTAAGTTGCTTTTAGGATTTAATTGTTCTTTTCTCAATCAATGTTTACAAAATTCACTACTATGATAAGGCTGAAGGGTATTTTTAAAGTGGTATTCAGACTCACGGTTATGACACTCAGCTCTTGAGCATTTTACCTTAATAAGTGACCCTCAAGACATTTTTTTAATTGGCGTCCACCTTTGCCTAAGTGAATTAATTAGACATAATTACAAACATGTACTCCTCCATAAAATATCTCACAGCTGTCTCAGAGGGGAAAAACACTATGAGGTAGAGAAAGTTTTGGCTTTAAATAGGAGAAACAAGACTTGAATGTGGAAAACAAACAAACTAACAAACAAAAACTCCTGCAGAGTTTCAGATGTTCTAAGATGTGATCCAATTAATAATTCTCAAACAGGTTAAGGCATAAATGATTAAAAGCCTACTTAGTGTAACTGAGGTGAAAATCTTTTGTAAAACAGGAAACCAACAAACCAGTGATGACATGAACACAATCCTAAGCTGCTTTGAGGAGACAAGAGAAGATTTCCAGCAGATAAACATTAGAGACGCCGTCTAGCAATCAAGTCTTTATCAAGGAGTGGCCAGACGGTGGTCATCCCTTGTTAAGAAGCAAATATCAGCCTTCAGGGAATTTGTCAAAAGTACCTGAAGGACTTTTAACTGAACTGATCTATTTGGTTTCTGTTCCTGGTTTAGCTGTTAAAAGTTACTGAAAACAAACAAGAGAGGCTTCAAAGGAATAGTTTGTACGATTAGTCCAAAGGGAGGTCTGTTTTTGTTGCCAGCTAATTGAGGATAATCAAACAGGCCTTCTTGAGAATATTCTGAAGATACATTTTCTGTTTTTTTTTTTTTTTTTTTTTTTTTTTTTTTCAAGGCAACCAATCATTTAATCATATAGTTTTCATTCATCAAAATATAACAATAATTGTTTAACATAAAGACGGCATGGTAGAACAGTGGTTAGAGCTGTTGCTTCTCTGAGAAGGTCCCAGGATCGCATCCCGGCCTGGGGCTTTTCTGAGTGAATTTTGGATGTTCTTCCTTTGGATGGTCTCCCCTGCATGTGTGGGTTTCCTCCCACATACCAAAAGCATGACTGTTAGGTCACCTGGTAACTCTAAATTATCCCTAGTGAGTGAGAGTGCGAAGGGTTGTTTGTCTCGATGAGATGGACTTGGTACAAAGGTATAAAACATTTCTGCGCAGCTATATAGTCGTAAACCCCTCTATCAAACTAGTTTGGACCGGTCTGAAAGCTGGAGAGGAGCAAGATGTGAAGCATCTGTTTGGATTTAAAGAGACAGCCTCTAAACGAGTTGATCTGAGACAGACCTAAGAAAAAGAGTTAAAAAGGGGCTTGTGGAGTTACAATAAGGAGAAATTCAGACCAGAACATTGCAGTTCTGCTTTATATAGACCCGACTGAATTATTTAAATGTAAAAACAAAGGATTTGATTCGCCTCCTTTAACAACAGCATGTCATGTGGGTGACTCTCAGCTACTACCACACCAGATTAACTCAACATCTGTAAATTTGACTGATTTAAAGCCACTTTGGAGTTTACTAAAGTTGATTATATGTGGTGGCTAGGGCTGGGCGATTAATAGATTTAATTGATTAATCAAATTTTCCATTTTTAAAGATTTAAATTTGGGAAAATCAAGATTTTTTTTCCCACCAGTGCACTGTTTGGGGCTTAGTTCAGAGGTCACCCCACCTGTCCCTCAAGATTATGTTTGGTACACAATACGACAATATGGCAGCTAGCAAAGAGGATCTACTTCTTAAAAAAGGCACTGTTTCTTCAGTTTTCTGGAACTGGTTAGGTTTTGCAACCTCGAACTTGGAGCAACGAACACCTCAATGCAAAATCTGTTTGAAGGCTCTTGCTGCAAAAAGCAATACAACTAATTTGTTTCAACACCTGAAACAGAGGCACTCTGTTAAGTGGGAAGAAAAATCGATTAAAATCGAAATCGATTCTGAGATTTTTTTGGGGGGCCATATCGCCCAGCCCTAGTGGTGGCCATTTTAAATTATAATTGCTTCAAAAATTAATTACCAGAACCAGAATTTCAATAAGCTGTAAAGCCTCACCTGGCAAAATGTGAGAATTGATTCTTCTATTTTAAACATAAAACATAAAAGCTCTTCAACACAATCTTTCTGAAACTGTCGGTTGTGCTTGGCACATTCAAAACAAAAATCCTGAACAAGGCTGATTTTTTTTCTATATGTTTTATAACATATAAACAGCTTTAAACATGTTAACAAGGTTAAACAATAGATTTTGATTAAATGAGAATTTTAAACTACTTGAACTATCAGGAAATTGTTCAGGTGAACTTTTTGCTTCAGAGCGAAAAATAAATCACTGTTGAGTTTTGGTAGGAGGGAAAATGCTATTTTTGGTCACAACTACTAAAAAAAAACGCTATATGTGACTATCTGTCTCTTCCACAATCTGCTGCCCTGTGCGTCATACAAGCTATAGCTGAGGCACTGAGTGTAAACACTGGTGGAATGACCAGTGCTGGGTTTTTTTTATAGAGGGCAATCTGAACTAAAAATGGAAAGCTCTTGTTTTCATCCGCTTGTCTCACCTTTTTAAGTTGTTTTCCTGATATTTGGCGTATGTGTAAAGGTTTAAATATAGAATACAGACTGCTAAGTTTCACTGGTTGGTAAATGCCATACATTGTGGCAGCAAAGGCTCCTTCTTTGTTTTAACAGGAAGAAAATAAGGTCAAAACAGTGACCTGGATCTATTTTAAATGATTACGTGCTTCATTGGTGCGCGCTCTGAAAGAATTCTCTTAAGTGTGGCACCGATGTCAATACAGTGTGCCGAGGAAACAATGCAAACCACATAAAGCCAAAGAGAAAACACAAGCATAACTAAAAAGAGGGGGTGGAATCAACTAAACTAGATTCACAAAATGTAAAGAAGCAACAGAAAAGATGGCTTTCTCTCCTGAAGGTGAATTTCATGGCACTAAAGGAAGACAAAGGAAGAACAGGGCCAAGTCCATTAAGGAGTGGAAAGAAGAATCAAAGTAAATGAGCGCTGGTGATGGTAAAAAGACATCTAGAGGCATTTAGGATAAGGCTTACAGTAGTCTGAAGACCGAGTTGACAATATGTGAAATGAAAGGAACTAGGCAACGGGGTGGGGTCTTGGTGGTGACTTTAGGGAGGCTTTATTACTGAAGGAAAGCTTTAGAGGAAAACATTACAGTGAAATGCTATAAACAGGTTTTTGACAAATTTGCCATGGACATTTGGTTGAAATGATAAAGGGGCTAATGACACTCATGTCTTCCATCTGTATAAACTTAAAAAGAGACAAAGGCCATGATCCCCAAAGCTGGAGTTACCACCACAAGAAACACCACATGTGGGGTTCGTGGGAAGATTTCCATAACTTGTATCAACTTTAAAAATGATTGCCAATACTATATTTAGCCTCAACTGTCACAAAAGCACAATGAATGAAAGAACAATGTGCTGGTAGATGAGGTTCTTCATTTGAAGAATTAACCAGCAATAGTGAGTGTAACTTGACTGGCAAAAACCAGATCCTTGTCCTTCACTTTGCCTCGTACGAGGGTCTGGACTCTCTGCTATAGAGAAGTGATTCTTGCTGGAGGCGTGGCCTCTGCTGAAGTTTAAAATGATTGGATCTGTTGGCCGCAACGTATGTGTGCCAGCTCCACTGTGAAGGAGGCAAAGCTAAGAAGCTAACCGGAAATCGCATGCACTGTAAACAGCCCTACTAAGAAGAGAAAATTACCGAGCTGAACGATACAACTTTAAATGATGCTGCAGGCTTTGTCGGACAAATTTAATTTAATTTAATTTAGAAGCCTTATCAACACGGACTGGATTCATTCATTTCCTCCACTGCCATTGCTAAACTAACTAGCAGACACTGCGCAGAAAATCGACGTCGTTGAAAACTCCGCCTTCTGTTTGGTCCAGGTGAAATAAACTACAAGCAGACACTGCGCAGTAAATTGACATTCTGTTCTCTGATTGGCCCGAATGAAAGGCTTCTGAAGAAATCCTTGTCTATGGGAGAAAATCCAGACGGAGCAGTGAAGGAAAACTAGAATTGAGCGGAACTGCGTAAGAAGGCAAGGGCCAGGCTAGGGGGTCACTAGTCTTTGCAACTTTTATTTTGTAGGTCAGAAGCTGAAACATTTGGAAACTCTTGTTCTAAAATAAGGCTGGGTATCATAGACATGACGATTCCATACGATTTTCAATACAGAGCTCATGATACAATACGATTCTTGATACAGTTCAGCTCAATTCAATTCCAATATTACTTTATACTTATTGCTCAATGCCGCTGACTCAACAAAACTGGCAAAATATTATCAAATTATATTATATATTTATAATTAGAAAAACCAAAATGTGTCCAAACTTCTGCTTTTAAGAACAAAGATGCTTCCAGTCTAGAATACTGCTGGCCATTTTGCTTACTCATTAATCTCACTTGCAGCTTGCTGTTTTTTACTCGGAACAGGAATCACAAATCGTTACACTGCCCCCTAAGGTTTGGGGGTGTGGGGTGTATTGATATTAAAAGAAAGAAAATTGAGACTATATAATTTAATATATATATATTGATTTTTATGCATAGTCCTACTCTAAAACCCTTGAATTTCATCATATTTCAATAAAGTTGTTTTTTAGAGTGTCGATCTGTTTAGGATAAATTTACTTTATGCACAGCTTGGCCCATAGACTGTGTAAATCAAAACCTATAAAACCTCTTCCTGGCCCTGAAAAGGACAAAACAGGTACAGAAAATGAATGATTTTTTAACCATTGGAAGATTGTAATCTAAGAAATCCTTGGATACATAACGTCTTGTGATTTGAAGGTAAAGTCTATATTTTTTTCAGATTGCTGCAAATATAAATTGAGTAACATTGAAACTAGTATTACAGTACAGTATTTCCTTAAGGTAGCCTACACAGCTATAAAAAATACTTCATAAGTATTAAGAAAAAGAAAAACAATCCATAAAACTTGATCTTCAACTTTCTCTAAATTAAATGGGATAGAAGATGATCCAGGTACTTGTTTTGCACATGAAGTACTAGGTTATTTAAAAGATTAATTTTAACTAAAGACGTTTCTGGTTAGACTGTGGAGATGGACATGCTGTCTGAACAATGAGCGAGAAAACGTCTGACGCCGGTTTAGCCCGGTACTGTCATGTAATGTTGAGTGAACATGATCCTACCTGCCAAATTAGTCAAGAAAACTGAGTTGACAAGTAATGGATGAACTCTAGCTTAGAACAACACTTCATTTAAAAGTCACGGAGCACAGATAAGATTGGCTAGACACATAAGGCACAAAAACTGACTTATTAAAGTAGGTAAAAATAGTGTTTGTTGCGCATGTTTTAAATAATCTTTGTTTTGATTCTTCCTCAGGACCTGTGTTAAAAGTGCTATTAAAAAAGATTTTACAACTGGTAAGTTGACTCCAATCATTTTCTCCTTTGTCTCAACTATCAGGTGTCAGGTTAAGTGTAGAATTACCCCATTTACTTTACAGGATTACTCTGTCAATACGTTCGGATGATTTATTTCTGCACAATTTCATAGACCTAACTAAAAGAATTATGAAAACAAGAATCTAAAATCACAGAAAGCATTTAAATTTTATTTCAAACATGACCTTAAAATATGCTCAAGTTTTTTTAATCATTCTGAACATATTTAAATAAACTCCTGATAGATGAACCTCACACACACACACACACACACACACACCAAATGAAGATGTGTTGCAAGAATGAGTCATCTCTATCCAGCTGTCTGCAGGGCATCCATCTGATCAGCATACCCACACTCACACACCAGGAACAAATGTAAATATTGCAATAAAAGCAGCTGTAATAGTATCAATCTAGCATCAGTGATGGGCTCCAGATAATTGTTATCTAAGTTCAGTGATATTACATTAACAACGATTAATACAGTTCCAATAATTGTTATTACAGCAACCCGAACATTGACATCTCTTAAAATGATGCTCTATTTATTTTATCTATATTTTGTAAGAAGATTTTTCATTGACACGCACGCCTGCTAATAAATAATCGGTACATTTTTAAGAAAATGTTTACTTTTATGGGTGCAAACAAACTGAAAATTTGTTGTTATTGCAACATCAATGTGCACAATTCTAACATTGCAAAGGACAGCTTGAACTGCAATAAATTAATGGCTTTTCTATAAAGCACCATGAATTTATGCTCAAGAGTCAATAAAAAATTTGGCATCTGAGACTCAGACTCTCACTGCCCTTAATGCTCATCTGGTTTAGATACTAGTGGCTAAAGCACCTGGGAAGTGTTGAAAGTCTGGTGATGATAACAGAACAAAAAGACAAGAGAAAGAATTATGTTGTTACTTCAATGTTCAACAATAATTTCACTGTCATGTTTTTCTAACATTTTGCTGTCAACTATTTAGATTGTATTGAATATTATGCGTTCACTCCCAAAATGCAGTGCTTAAGGTTTGTCTCAATCTGGAAAGACAAGAAAATGTAATACAGGCGTTTATTTTCTAAACATGACTTCCCAGTGGCTTTTAAACCCCAAAACACATTACAGCAAAGAATGGTTCACCGTAAAGATACAGTCCCCCGGCACAAATAGAGTAATGTTGTGTATGCTGTTAAGTACCAGGAGGACTGTGACCAGTTATACATGGGAGAAACAAAACAGCCACTGTTGAAAAGAATGGGCCAACACAGAAGAGCAACATCATCAGACCAGGATTCTGCATTTTACACTCATCTAGAGGCCAACGGTTCTCATCCTTGATAGAGAGGAACGTTGGTTTAAGAGAGAAGTAAAGGAAGCCATTTTTGTAAAGATAAACCGTCCACCATTAAAAAGAGGTGGAGGCCTCTGTGCCCAGTTGTCCCCCTCCTGCAATGCTGTTATTGCAAGTATGACTGTTAACAATTGGTGATAATCAGGGCCCCAACAATAGTCAGGTGATGGGCACTAACAATCTATTGTTAGGCTGATTGTCCTTCTTTGCATGTGATGATGTTCATTGTTAAACCATGTGGAGGCAGTGCTTATAAGCCTGAGTTCACCTGAAACTCCTCAGACTGAAGAAGTCTCTTGGAGGATAGAAACATTTCATTAAAGAAGGACCCATCCAGAGGACCTACTCAATTTTTTTCTACCTGATTACTGAGATGCATCAGGACGGATTACAGAGGGTTGTAAAGAAATGTTATGAAATCTTCTCAGGGGTTTCCAAAACCCTCATTAGAGTCACAAAGGTGTGCAAGCCAGTCACTGTAATTCTAAAGATGTTGTAAGTTATTGTGGATGTCTCAAACCCATCTCAAAAACACTAGAGAAGTATTTTGACACCTGCACAGGAGCTCTTAGAGAAAACGTCTATAAGTACAACCTACAATGTACAGGTCAAAAAAACACACCACTTATAATTTATATTTAATAAACATTTGATACAAAGCTGCCTTTCTTTATTTTAAATATGAACTCCAGCAAGTTAAATCATTAACAAAGGAGTGCTGCCAAGTTGGGTGCAATGATGACGGATAGATATAATGCGGGCAAGTAAAACAAAGTGCACAATCAACAATGCAGTTCTGCAATGTGTGCACACCTAAAAACCCAGCTCAGCCTGCAAACACTCAGAATTCAGTGAGACTGAAACTGAATTTTCTCATTTACTTGCAGTTTTGAGTCTCCAACTAGTCTCTAACATTCAAGGAACAGTCATCATAAACACAAGAGAACATTTGTTCACATCAGAAAAGTTTCTTTGTATGTTATATTTGTTGTTGCTAAGGAGTACCAGGTATACGACAGAAGGCCCAAAACAACTCTACAGGACTGTGTGGTGAAGTGCCCACAAAGGGGTTGTCTGCTCAGCAAGGCTGAACGATTTGGCGCTCTGCAGACTGAGGCACCCCATTTGGCTAATGAACTCCCAGACTGTCTTCACACCACACCCCCACCCCCCGCTCCACTATGAAATGTCCTACTCATGAAAGTAATGAGGCAGGGAGGGAGAAAGACTCTTCTGGCCACTGATAACCTCAGACTAAACTTGCAACCTTACGAGACAAGGGCCTAATATCTGGCCGTCAATCAGCCCCAGCATCCCCGGCTAGAGTGTTTAGTTACAAGGATCAATTATTTACCAGCCTCTTCTTTCACTACTCAGTGCTCCCCAAAAAAAACTTGTTTGAAGAAATAAGAAAAATAAAAACACAGGTGATAAGACGCAAAAGCTTGCAAGTTTTGTACAGAAGAATACAGACAGTTTATAATCCATTGAGCATATTGCATGACTTTGCCTTAGCTTCAAAACGTTCAATAAAAAAAATCTTTAAAAACTCTTTTGTGCTTTAAAACATTTTATATCACCCCTTGGATTTGATGCAAACATAATTGAGAAGCTAAAATCACAGAAGCAGAGTTTATAGCAACCTAAAGGGACAGACATAACTTACGTTTATGACAAAAAGTCTGACAAAACATTTAAATTAAAAAAATACACAGTGCTTTACAGTGTTGGTAGCATCAAAAATGTTAATTTTTACTGAACAAAACATCTGACACTATTCAACAAAGACAGAATGTCACTTGAAAAGTAAAATATGCACAAAAACAGTCGTATCATGACGCAACCCCCATGACTTCATTTGACACATATTTACTCTTAACCCACTGACTGCATCACTGAAACAGCAGCTTCAGGCTTTTAACTAATTTAAAGATGAGATCGTGTTACTGTTTTGTTGGTTTTAACAGAAGCTCTACACCCTACTGATGCTGGAAATAAATATGATGACACAAAAATATCCTTTAGCTCAATTAGAAAAACAAATAATTACGTTTAAGTTACTGATTATCAAAGAGGTTTCATTTTTTTCCTGTTTTGCTTACACACAAATTTTCAGTCTTACATTAAAGTAAACAGTTCTCTGACAACTGCAAACTTAAAATACCTTTCAAATTGGGCATTAAATTGCGGTAGAATCTATTTTTTACCTTTCTCCATTTAAAGTAGAATAGTACAAGGAGAATAGTCTTTATTGTCATTGCAAAACTCTGCACAACAAAAATGAACATAGACATATCAGACAACAGAAATGTACAATAGAAAAAACCAATAACAGAGTAGTTCTTGCATTTACGGTGTTTGGCTGGTGTTCAGAGTCCAAATGGCCCATGGGAAGAAACTGTTTTTCTGTCTCCTGTACCTTCTGCTGGAGGGCAGCAGGCTGAGCAGCTGGTGACCAGGATGGAGGAGGTCTTTGAAGATCCTCTTTAACCCTGGAGAGACAGCAGCTGCTGGCGAGATTGTCGAGGGAAGGGAGAGGACAACCAGTTATTTTCTCAGCAGTCCTGATCACCCCCTGCAGCCTCTTCTTGTCAGCAGTGGTGGAGCCAGCGTACCACACAGTGATGGCGTTTGCCACTGACGGTGGGGCGATAGAAGGATACCAACAGTTAGCCTCCAAATTGTTCCGTCTGAGTACTCTCAGGAAGTGGAGTCTCTGTGGTGTTGACTGACCAGGAGAGGTTAGCTGAGATGTAGGTCCCGGAGAATGTGATGTGGAGGACCCTCTCCACACTGTCGCCATTGATGTAGAGTGGTGCAGGGGCAGCCTTGCTCTTCCTGTCGTCTATGACCATCTCCTTGGTTTTTAGGATGTTGAGGGACATGTTGTTCCTGGCATCCCACAACCGCTGCACCTCGTCCCTAAGCCGATGGTTTCCATCAGTTATAAGTCACACCAGAGTAGTGTCATCTGCATTTTTGATGATGGTGTTGGTGGAGTGAGAGGGGGTGCATTAATGGGAGTAGATGGTGAAAAGATGTGGGCTCAGCACACAGCCCTGGGGGAAGCCAGTGTCAGGGTGGAAGAGCTGTGTGCACCAATCCTTATAGACTGAGAATGATTTGTATAGTCATACACAAATAATTTGATTGTCTACAGAGTTGGGAGATAAATCGGTTTAATCGATTAATTCGAATTTGCCATTTATAAAGAGTTAATTTAGGGAAAATCAAGATTTTTTTCTGACCATTGCACTCTTTGGGGCTTCTGTAGTTTAGAGGTCACCCCACCTGTCCCTCAAGACGCTTGCTACACGACATGAAAGTACGGCAGCTAGTGAAGAGGATCTACTTCCCAGGCCGCCCTTGAAAAAGACATCTGAGATCTCAACATGGTTTGCCTGGTTAAATAACGATAAATAAATAAAAAAATAAAAGGCACTATTTCTTCAGTTATCTGGAACTGGTTAGGTTTCCCAACCTTGGACTTGGAGTAAACAAACACCTCACTGCAAACTGTGTTTGAAGGCTCTTGCTACAAAAAGCAGGAGTACAACTCACTGAGTTTAACGTATTTTGCACGAGTTTGTCATGGCTGTTGCTTCCTGTAATTTTGTATCTTTGTGCACAGTAACTTGCTTTTACTATAATTTTTTATGTAATTTCACCTTGATAGTCCGGTACGGTAATTATTATTCTTATTTTTATTTCGATCTATCTTTAATTCTATTATTTTTGCTACAATTGATAATGTCACATAGCAATATACTGTTTTGTGGATGTATGTATCTGCTGCTGCTACTACACCTGAATTTCCCCACGTGGGACAATAAAAACCGTTTCTATTCTATTCTACAACAAATTTCTTTCAACACCTGAAACAGAGACACTCCGTTAAGTGGGAAGCAAATTGATTAAAATCAAAAATAAAATTTGTCACAAATTGGATTTTCAATTTTAATCCATTT
>JAUBOC010000043.1:5317909-5332281 GCA_032275365.1 Anablepsoides cearensis | reverse complement strand
TGGGAGGAAGCCGGAGTACCCGGAGAGAACCCACGCAGGCACGGAGAGAACATGCAAACTCTACCCAGAAAGGTCCCTGGTCCCCCCCGCATTTGAACCGGCAACCTTCTTGCTGAGAGGCATCAGCTCTACCAACTGAGCCACCGTGCCGCCACACAAATTTGTCCAATCGGGAAAAAAAGCCCAATGTGATTGAAAACTGCACTAAATTAAAAAAAAATAAAGTCCGCTTTTGGTCTGGACTAAACAAACAGACCAAAGGACTTTCCTGGTGTGAATGCCCCCTAAATCCTAAATGTGGGTTTGACTGAGTCAAAAGATCTGGATCACCCAAAAAATGTCTTGTAGAGCACCGTTTCATATGATGAAACACAACTGGAGCTCAGGATCTGGAGATAAATAGTTGTGAATTACAAATTCTGAATTAAATGAATATAAGCCAGAGCAGGTGCCACAAATGAACTGATTCTACAAAATAAAACTAACCGAAACAAACTAAGAAAATAGCGGTGTGAAATGTGGCAAAATTCAGAGTATTCGGGAATCGTTGGGGATCTCAATGTACGATTTTAGAGCTGTTGTTTTTTTTTTCCGTTTCTTTCACATCTCACAAGCAGAACCAAGTGAGGAGCTGTTAGAGAGCTAAAAGTGGTGGCTCTTTTTGTTTGAGCTGAGCCGAACGATACAAATCCCGGAATAGAGGCAGAATTCCCGTCAATATCAGGCAAAATTACACCGACACAAAACAAAACTGAAGGAAAACCTGGGGACTGTGAGGAACAGGAGATGAACAACAGGTTACAAACCTAGAGCAGGAAAAACAAAGATGCGACAAAATTAAACAGAAAGTAAAGGCGCTGCGACGGAAGAGAAGTGTTCAATAGAAGGAATTCAAAACCTAAACCTGGAAATGGAGACAAACTGATTATTTTGTGATAGTTTATTTTACACAGTGACAGAGTTTTCTCTTTGCACGATCTGATGAAGTCGTTTCAACATTCAAAAGCTTGTTGTGAGTTTACGGTTTAATTCGTGATCATGTCGGCTTTTATGCTGAGTGTTGACGGTAGCGTGAAGCAGCACACCTTTTCAGATGAAGTGTTACCATGGATATAACTCTTGCTGTATGTGGGCTGGAGTTCTGCAGATAGAGGTTAATTAAATTTTCTCCTACCTACCTTTGGCTTAAGTTTCACAAACTTGCAAAAAAAAAGAGAAGAAGAAAAGACAACAAAGACATGATTTATGTGGATACAATTTAAAATGAAGCCACACTTCTTGTATCCCCTCCTCTTTTTGTGATTTCCTTCAACTCACCTTCGTAGCAAAGAGGCCTAATTTACCGCCAACACAGACAGCTCCGTGGTCGAATGACAGGAAGCCCAACTTCCAGGCCAGAGCGCTTGTTTCGTTTAAAAACACACGTCCCCAGCCTCAAACTGACTTTACATTCAGCCTTCGGTCTTTGTCTTCGCCTCTACTTTCTCTCATCCACAAACAACAGGTCTCTCTCCCTTTTTTCACCTTTTTCTTTCTATCTCGCATGATTAAAAAACAATATCCAGCTTATAAGCGCAACTTAGGCAGACACCCACACTCATTTGCAGTGAAAGGCAAATGACCCTGGTGATGAGTCACTGCATTCACTCACTTTTATTTTTTCCTTTCTTTTTCTTTTTCTTTCTTCGACACGCTGAAATCTTTTAAGACCGATCCAAGTCTTGGTTTTTACAAATGTGAATTATATATTAATATGTATACTTACTGCGTGTACTGTTTAAAGTATAAATACTCCTACTCAGTGAAAATATTTTAAAAAGAAAAGGAAAAAAAAGACCAGATTTGCAAAGTTTTCATCAAAATATTTTTTTTCTTTTCAAAACATCTACAAAAAGTTTTATTTTGATTATTGTGTGGGAAAAAAATATAGATATTTTAGTTTGAGGGAAGTATACAGACAATATTTGTTTTATAAAGACTTGTTTTTCTAAGTAGTTTGTTTAGTTTTTTGTCATTTGAGTCATCTGGAGACTTTAAATTTTTTATTTTATTTTTGTTTTTATGGCTTATTCAAAGGGGGTCCCACCCACACTTGGCAACATCTAACAAATAAATACTGTTATAAAATAATCTAAATTAACCTTAATTCCAAATTTAACAGAAACTGCAATTGCTCTGTACTAATAAATAGGTATTTTAAATATTTTACAATTAATTTCACAAGTTTTCACACACTTAAAAATGCTGGGTTAAAGACATCAATTTGTAACCTAATGTTGGGTTAAATTTGGATCGAACCAACTTGGGGTAGTTTTAACTCAGCAGGGTTTTTGCTCAAAGTTAGTGTTTTGTGATGCAATTTATTTATGCATGCCTACTTCTGGTTATTAGAAATACATTTAGTTTAAACAGTGTTCGTATCTGTTTTAGTTGTGCTCTGCAGTCATTTCAACATCTGGCAACACTACACAATGAGGACAATTTTCTATCACTACATAAAATACAAAAAAAACTAATTTCATTTGTTTTAGTGGCATCCCAATAACGATACCATATCATTATCTGGCCAAGTATTTGTACTCATTCAAAATGTTGAGTAGCATGAAGCATATGTGTACAGACATGACAAACATGGATTTTATTTTGAAATCAGTAGTTTCAAAAAGAAGACAGCGATACAGTTTCAACCATAGATATCAAAAGTCTTTATATCTATGTTTTCAGCTGTGTTTGGAGTTTGTCTTTGACAGAATTAATTATTTTTTGCTCTGACATTTATCACTGGATTTATTCATTTCACTGGATTTATTGCACAATCTCGTTCATACACACGCTCCCTCCTCTGTGCGTCGCACCGGAGTGGAGCTGAGCAGAGTATCTAGTATAAATCTGGGGTTAGACTCCAGTGAGAACGCTTTACGCCGTGGATGTGCCGAAGATAACATGATGTCACGTTCAGCTCGCTGTTTAAAAATGTATCTGTGGATGCTACGTGTTAGCATGTCGATTCTGAAGTTGTTGTGCAGTCAGTGCCGGGTAAATAATTATCGGGCGTGTTTAGTTCACTGTTTACAGTTTAACCTGCCTCGGCTGCTCCGCTGCAGCTTGTATTTATGGAACGAGAGCAACATGCTACCTAAAGAATCGATCCAGTAACTTAGGCATCAACACGGTTGAAAACCGACGTTACTGTCAGATGTTTCTGTGGACTCTCGGTCATCCAGGACATGGAAAATTAAAAGAACAAAGATGAATCAACTGGACTTATGCAGCTGAAGATGTGGAACTAAACTTATTTAAACTGCATGACTCGAGGTTAGTTTCTCCACCCGCTCACCCCCACCTGACTGGAATAAAAGTCTGAAAAAGTGCGACATGACCGCTCAGACTGAGGTCGCTTTGAAAAACATCAGATATGTCTGATTTATAAACAGATATTAAATTTAAAAAATGTGTTTTTTTAATCACTGTGTAATGTTTAAGTATTCTGTTTCGGTATTTGGCATTGGTACCTGAAGTACTGATACTCCAGAAAATCCAGTATTGGGACAGCCCTAGTTGAAATATAAAAGTTGAGTATAATATATGCTATAAATGTATTTGAGCTCAGGCTGCCCAATGTTACAAATTGAAAGGCCAGAGGTAGACTGTATAAGCACCAACCCAACCACCGGGTCAAACCTTCTCACCCAATATTTGGTCAACCGGACCTATGAACCCAGAAAGCTACCAAAACAACCCAGCAGTTTTCAAAGTGTGAAAAGATAAAGGTGCAGGTGCCGCTTGTTTCAGGACCGCAAACATCAAAATGGTCACGGCAGCCAAAACAGACAATGATTTCCTGTCAACAGTGAAACGTGTCCATTCTGTCTGACCACAGTTTGTTTGAGGCTCTTTGCTTAAAGAGGCGGAGAGAAAAAAAAACGAAGCTGAATGAACCTGAGACTCATTTTTTGGGCATTAGGCCTGAGGGCTGCAAGAGTTATCTGACTGCATCAAGTTTACTTTGTTCAAGGGAAGAAAGAGCGCATGGGGGAGGGAGTGTAACGGGAGTCTTTAACAGGGAGTAAAAGGGACTGAAAGGATTTTTATCCAACGATATTATATATCTGTCCAGACAAAAGCACACTGCAAACCACCAGAGAGCAAAGCATGTCATCTGAATAGTACGTCTTCTTTGCAGTGTTGTACATCCAAAGGCTTTGTGCGCCTGAATTTGGTTGGTAGGAGGCATAAAGGAGGCAGTTTGTTCACCCCTGACAAGTGTGCTTTTATTTGTGGCGGCCCTTTGATGTATAGAGAAACTTTGGCTGGGATATCCCTTGCAGACAAATACACAAGAAATTCCACTCCTTTGTATTATCTTTAACAATTCCCTCACCATTCACTGTGAAGCTTTTATTCCCTTTAAGGCCTTTTATTTTAAACTTTCAGCCTACTGTCTGTCTGTCACCTGTAATCGGGTATCTTGTCAGACTTTGGGGGGATGGGATTCATTTGTAAACAACCGCTAAGATCCTGAGGAAAATGTCCAGAAAAACAGATAAACAATATTTTCTGTAAAAATGTGAGGGTGAATGACTGATGAATAAATTAACTTTACTGTAAATATTATAGCAAGCAGAACAAAAAATACAAAACTGTGTTGATAAGCTAAAATAAGCGAAACAGTCAGCAAAATTAGCTAAAAACAAAAATTAACATCGTATCTAAAACCTTAATTTTGTAAAACTGTAGCTAAATGTTTTAATTTGAAAAACTGTAGCCAAAATGAAACTTGACAGAACAGCAGAAAATTTTGAAATGACCAAAACCATAGCTAAAGGCAAAAATAAAAAAACCTGAAAGCTCACTTTAACAAACCCATAGCTAAACATTGAAATTAGCAAAACAGTAGCTAAAAGATAAATTGATTTTATTTATAGAGAAGCTAAAATAAAAAAAAAATGTTGCTAAAAGCTTAAATTAGTAAAACTATAGCTAAAAGTTTAAATTTGTAAAGCAATAGGTACAGGTAAATCTGACAAAACAGCAAAAAAAGCTCAAATTACCAAAACCATATCTAAAATTAGCAAACCCACTGCTAAAATCTCACATTAGCAAAACAGTTGCTAAAAGCTAAATTTATTTTATTTATCTGGAATACTAAAATTAACAAAATTGTTAGTAAAATCCTTAAATGTGTAAAGCAGCAGCTATAGGTAAACCTGAAAAAACAGCAAAAAACAGAAATTACAAAAACCATAGCTAAAAGCTAAAATTAGCAAATCAATATGGCTGAAAGCTCACATTAGGAAACCTATAGCTAAAAGCTGAAATTAGCAAAACAGTTGTTAAAGGCTAAACAATATTTATCTTGAATGCTTAAATTAAAATTGTAGATAAAAGCTTAACAGTAAAACTATAGCTAAAAGTTTTAATTTGTAAGCGGTACAGGTGAAAAACTTAAATAACCAAAACCATTACTAAAAGTTTAAAATTAGCAAATATGTGGCTAAAAGCTCACATTAGCAAACCTATAGCTAAACCTACCTAAAGTCGTCTGGAGCTAAAAATGAGCTAAACTAACACTAAAGGGCTAAATTAGCAGCGAAATGCAAAAATTAGTCTAAATGAAAACAAAATTTGACAATTTTTTTAAAAGTGCATCATTATCTGCACATATAAGCACACAAAGTAGTTTAATTCAATAAATAAATAGCTGAAATAAATGAATAAATTCTAAAAAAAAATCCAAAAAATAGGTGGCATTATCTTAATTAGCAGTACATGAAAACATGACATAAGGATGATTAATTTGACAGCGTTATGTTTTCCTCAATGCTGAACAAAATTCAGCACAAGTTTATTGTCAACAGTTAGCTTTAAGCTAGCTTTAGCTTTAAGCTAACTCTGTGATACCTGAATGAGTGAAGCCTAGCAGCTCATGCTAAGCTACTCTTGTGTGTAAACACGTTAAAATAGCGTTTTCTGGCCGGAAACTTGGTTTTCTGGTGAACAAAAGGTGCAAAGTTAAAATATACAGTATGCATTCATTTTTTAAAATAAAATATCAGTGTTATTAATGTGGATGGGGATAAAAACCGCCGGGTTCAGACTTCTTTGACTGTGAAACAGCACCTTTGGCAGATGTTCTGAAAAGCAGCGGAGGGATTTGAACTGCCAGGGTCCAAGTTACGAGCTTCCACCTCCTGTTCAGACTTCCGCTGCTGTCTTTCATATCAGAGCCAGTAATAGAGCTAAAACTCTTGACCCCACCGTTCCTGGGTGCCCATAAGTGCTTAAGCAGATAAAGATTATTTTCCTCTCACAGCTATTTTAGTATGGGGGTCAGAAAAGGGCTTTTACGTAAAATACTGGGAAAAATATAAATAAATGAAAACAGTTTTTGTTTAAAGGCTGCTGGGAGTTTGGCTTGTTTTTTGTTGTTTTTTTTTTTAACGTGGTTTAAACTGGATTTCACTGTGAGGAATTTACACTGCTGGTTATTATAGAAACCTAAACACAGGCTAAATTTCTTGTCAAACATTGTAGTAATAAAAAAAGGGAAAGAATAATTTTGGGGCCACAGTTCAGTGATCATCAGTGAGCTTAAATCTTCCTCATGCATTCTGTTTGAGCATTTCCAACCCAGCGGAATAACTTCTACACATCTGCAAGCTATAAGAAATAACCACACAGTTTCTCTTTTATTGTCACAGTCAACTTTTCAGTCACTTGTTGTTACATTCCAGCCCGTCTGGCCTCTCGAGTCAGGGGGCAGTGCTGAGAGGAAGGAATATTACCCATCAAAAATAATCAGTCTGAGCTCACAAATGTGTTGTTTCTCCTCCTTTTTTATTTGTAATTTTTGCAGAGTTCAGAGGAAAAATCTGTGCAGGAGGGACAACCATGAAATGTGAGCATCTCTGGCAACGTGCGTTACACTCATGTGCTGCATCGAAGGTCAGTGCTTCTTACTTCTGTGCAATATTTCAGCATAAAGGGGCTACCATCTGCAGGGTTGCCGTGCATGCAAAATTTCAGGTCACCACCACTGGGAACCGATAATGCCTTTGGCTAAGCAACAACATGCAAATATATCTATTCAAATTTGCACCACTCTAAGCTTTCACACACACACACACAAAGCTCATTTTAAAGCAACAATCTGCAGAGTTAAAAGTACATGACATTCATTTTTGTCGCATTCCTGGGGCAGTGTTTGATCCGTTTTTGTTTTTTGTTTTTTTTTTGCTTTTCAAAGTCCAAACTTTTGTGCTTACCCTCCCTGTTCCGGCTGTAGCTTGGCAGCCTCTCAGCCCGTTGGCAGGCCCGAGATTACCCGTCTCATTCGGGCGGTCATAAAGATCCCGGCAGACAGGCTGCATCCTCCAACTCCACGCTGTTGTGCAGACAGAGGTTAGTCAGAGTTAGGAGATCAATGCCCCCATATGTCACACCCAAGAGCTACGGATTTCTGCCCCGGGCTCTAAGAGACGGAGTTTACATCGTCGCCTGGTATTTAACGAGTACAAGCTGGTAAAGGGGAGGACAGATGATACTAGAAAAGAAAAAGCATCAGTGTCACGGCGACGCTTTCCGTGTAATTTCAGCAGCTACTGGGGCAACCCAAATATCACTCATCCTGACACTGTCCGTGACACTATACATAGAGCAGCTAAATTAGCACAGACGCAGCGCTTCGCCGTCCGTGTGAAGTATGGCGGTGGCAGCGGGGCGATTATTTACGGGCTGCATTACTTTCCGAGGACCTGAGCTCTGAGTCACCAGGCCAGCCCGATAATTAATTCCACACTCCAAAGAAATATTACGGAGCCGCACTTACAGAAAGCCAGATGTACGGCGGGGAAGCTCGATGTCAACAGGGTGACGGCACCGAGCTGCTTCAACGGCAATTATTGCTTGTTTATTTTTTATTTTTTTTGAACAAAATCAAACATTTATGTTAATTTTTGTTGTCTTTTTAATACTCAACCTGTTGAAATTCTCCCTTAAATCCTATTTATTTGAACATCAGAGGGCGAACGTCAGGGGCTGGAGGAGCGGGGTGTGTAATGTTGTTTTTTTTTTCTGTCGGCTCTTTGCTCGTCCCAGAGCTCAACTTCCTGTAGATACACAAGGTAAAGCTGGGATCTGACAGTAAGAGATAACCTGCTTCTATTTATAACAGCAGGTACTAGTAACTGATGACGTGGGGGCACATGTTATCAATATTTATGGAACAAAGATTAAGACAGAGTAATGATGCACGCAGCCCAGACTGGATCCATCCACGCTTAATAGTTGTCATTACATCGAGGAGGAGGAGGAGGAGGAGGAGGAGGAGGAGGAGGAGGAGGAGGAGGAAAGCACTTATAGACTCAAAGTTTTTGGCTGGCACTCTCCATTTTAATAATGATTCCAGAGACCTGATGGGGCCCAAATGTGATTAGCAGATGTAAACAGGAAAGTATGAAGACTGCTGTGTTAAAATGGCTTTAACAAGGTTTTTTTTTTTTTCAAGGAATCATTTCATCCAGGTGTTACTGAAGGAGTTTGTTTTATGGCTTCACAAACACAAGAAACATCTACTTTTAACTAAATGCCACCATTTGTACCGCTCTCAGTGTTTCTCGTCACCATTTTTCTCCAGATATATCTCACGTCGCTCCTTGTTCAAACATTTATGACCCCAGTTCAGTAAAAGTTGTGTGATATGATAATAAAAACAATTGCAGTGAAATATGTAAATCCCAAAACCCAAAAATTGTTTACAGTGAAATATTATAAACATCTAAAAATGCTGAAAACTAAGAATTTATGTTTTTTTTTTTTAGGAAAAAATAAGTTAATTTTGTATTTTATGGCGTTACCACTTCTCAAATAGGACAAAAACATGTTTATTACTATGAAGCTTCACTTTTTTAAAATCTTGTCTTGTCTGCTGATTTCAGCAGATCTCTTCTGTTCTGGATGGGAGCAAATCTTGTTCTAAAACCTGTTTATATATTTCTGATTTGATGTGTAATGCACCCACATACCATCAGAGAGGCAGGCTTTTGAACTGAGCGCTGATAACAGGTCTTATGGTTCCTCTCTTCTTTAGCATGGAGGACATGGTGTCCACGATTTCCTAAAATAATTTCACCTTTTGATTCACCTTTACGGTTCATTTTAAATCAGCTTTGGTTCAGCAAAAACATCAGCGTTGTTTGTGGATAATGTTTCCCTATGACTTCTTTTATGTTTGATAGAGCTTTAACCAGAGTTTGTAGTTGGCACAGTGAACTGTCTTTACTGATTTTGGAAGTTTTTTGAGTTTGTACTGTGATCTTTAAAATAAAATCAGATTTTTAAAGAGGACAAGTCGTGCAAAATCCACTTTTTTACACGTTAAATGCATTTTGTTGTACTTGGAGTCTCTAGGAGTGCAGAAAGGTTTTAGTCTCTTCCGGTGCTGCATAGATATCTTTATACTGTTTTTCAAACTGTTCATAAAACGCCATAGAAAATAGAGAAAACTGAACTATTACATCACAGTATTTGTGACGGAACTTTTTTTTAATGAATGAATGAATGAATGAATGAATGAATGAATGAATGAATTTGGTCACATTAATGAACACTCCACACAAAAACAAACAAAACTTTAACCCTATGACCAAATAATGGCAGAAGCCAATGGTTTGTTTTGACTTGCCTTACAAAACCCATACTTCAACTACATCCTGGTTAATTGCACCATTTTATATACACAAACTACAAATCATTAATACAGATTTTTATCAATCGCGTCATTATTATTGTCAAAATAATATGTAATATATTACCACCACCGTCATCACAACTGACTATTAACCATAACTCATAATTAATTAACGTCTAAATCAAGTCTGGACTTACCAACTATAATTTGTTGGTCTTCATTCTCCTCTGGTTCTGGGTCAGACTCTGGCTCCAACATGTGAGGCTGGACGGACAAGTCTTCTCGTGTTTAATTCCTTAAATAAAAGGTTTCTGCGCATCTATATAGTCGTAAACCCCTCTATTAAACTAGAATGGACCTGTCTGGAAGCTGGAGGGGGGCGAGGTGTGAAGCGTCTGGTTTGGATTTAAAGAGACCGTCTCAAAACGAGTTGATCTGAGACACACCTCAGAAAAGGGGCGGGGCTTGTGGAGTTAGAATAAGGAGGTATTCAGACCAAAGCGTTGCAGTTCCACTTTATATAGATGATTTAAATGTGAAAAAGAAGGATTTAAAATATGTCCGCTTCAATGCAGTGGCCCCTGAGGACCTGAAGAAGGGGACCCAGTCTTGACTTTTAGTCTTGTCCTCTGAGCTCAGCGATATTCCATAAATCTTTTGATGTATTGAAGCTGGGACATTCAGCATCTTCCCTACTTTACTACTTTATTAGACTCATGAGCCTCTGCGAGAATTAGCTTCTCTAAAAAGCTCTTTTTGGATCCACTCCATTTTCTTTCTTGTACCATTGTAACTCTATAGATGTGTTGCTGCCAATGACTTTAAAAGGACCTTTTTGATGCGTTTACCACATTCCCGTTCCGTTTTTATTCCCATTTTACACCGTTTTCTAACTTTTCGAACGTAAAACTCTCTCAAGTTCCAACAATGAGCTGAAATGAGATGAAGCATCTCTGACAGAATGCCATATGCTGAGAGACTGGGTGGGGGTGGGCAGAGTGATTGATCTGTGACCTTGTACTCAGGCACGAGATGATCATTATGGCGGGAGAGTGCGGTACGAGGGCACGGATAGTGGGAAAAAGAGACGAGCGTGAGTTAGTAACAAAGTCTGCGGAGAAGAAGAAAAAAAAAAAAGCTGTGGGAGAGCAGAGGAAGTGTTAACAACATCACACAAGTAGGAGCAAGTCGAGCGACCACGTCAGACAAGCGAAAAGGCCCGAGCGTGGGACGATGGTAGGAGCCCCCGAGACGTGACGAGGGGAAGACGTGCATCCTGATCAGCTCGACCGTGCGAGGCGATCAAAGCCGGAATGTGCTGCGTCTCTCTTTTAAATCACTGCTGACTTTTATTAGGAGCTTGTAATGAGCCCCACCCCCCACCCCCCCTCCCTCCCTCTCTCATTCACCCTTGTGTGAAAGGCCTAAGTTCAAGGATAATAAGCTGTGTGTGACTCTCATGTCCAACACTTGTTGCCAGCATGAAAGACTGCATCTTCCCTGGCAAGCGATGATCACCAAATCATAAAAAAGTGATGCTAATTTTATCTGATCATGCCATCTTGTGTCTTTGAAGCAGAAATGTATTGACACCAGTTGAAACAGACCACGTTTTATCACTATTATTATTCGTTCAGACCGGATTAGATGCAATCCTATTTGCCGGGGATGTAACTTCTGAACGTGTCAGAAGTCGTTACAATGATAACAAGTGACTCTCTGTGGAGAACGTGCATCTTTTTGTCTCCATAGTGATAAGAAGCTGAAGCAATCAGCTTGGGGTCTTCACAAGTAAAGCCAAACTGGGTGCCAGAGTGGCAGGTCTGAGTGGCTTCTTGTTACTGGGAGTACTTTTGATTATCTGTGAGAGAAGTCCAAAGATCCATCACTTTTTTTTTTTTTTTGGTGCCGTTTCCATTGTCTCCTCGCTGAGCAACACCCACAGGTTCCAGTAACGCACCACCCATAGAGACTGCGTGATTTCCTTCAACTCTCACAAAAAAGAGAAGGGAGGGGGGTGGAAGAGTCATTTATATCACAAGAATGACACTTCTCTTACACGCACTCCAAAAAAAAGTTTGGGATGCTGACAGAGTCAAGCAAATATCACCTATTACTCATGTTACTTAGTACATTTGGGGCTTCACTTGCAAAGCGCAGCGCTTCGTCACCGCATCACAATCAGATGGCTGAGTGTTGGCAGAGCAACTGATGGAATTTTACTGAAAACAGATTTCGCCTTTGAACTTGATCGAAAAGTACCCTACCTGACTTTAAACTCGCTTCTCTGGGAGGGGGGGCTGTTCTTTGCCTTTTTGGAGGGATTAACTTTTTCTTTCGGTGGGATTTTAGTTCTTCTTTTTTTTCCCCTCTCGTTGAACGCAGACATCCAGCAGAAATCGACTGTAAGTATATGAGATGGGAGAGGAGGGGGGAGGGGAAAAAAACGGAGAGGGGGGGCTTCGTTTTGTTGTTGTTGTTCGTTTTTGAGCAGCAACAAGTTCCTGGAGAAACTTGCAGACGCTCTGAGTGAGTTTGGTGAAGCCGAGCCCGCTGTGCGTTCTCCTCCAACTCTATATGACCATGTGCGTAATGGGGCCCTGTGCGCCAAAATGTACAGCTCTGTCTTTTTTTTTTTTTTTTTTTTTTCTTTTTCCCCATAGAAGCACGTGAGTAAGTTTGCTTGCTCCTTGGTGCGGATTTGAGGATCTGAGTCAGTGAACGAGCCCCCCGGAACACAAGTGTTCCCATAAAACTTGCGACTTGCCGTCGCTCATTTCAATCACGTAAGACCCCTAATGGCGTTGTCCGGGCGAGGGTGTTACGTATATCTGTAGAAGCTTTTCTGACAAGCTCTGTTTGTTTGTCTTTAACCGTGGAGCCGCCGAGGTGTTGCCTGAGAGAGAGTTTCAAGCACGCCGACATTGCAAAAAACGAAAAAATAAGGAGGGTTATTAGATTCACAAGTCAGCGAAGTGGTCGATCTTTACTGAGCGCAGCAGAAGTTCTCATATGATGACTTCAAACAAGACACATTATCTACCAGCATCTGTTGGAGTGAGTGGATATTAAGACACTTCTATCTCCAGGACAGCGTTGGGGGGAGAGGAGAAAAAAAAGATGGTGAGTAGCAAATGGAAAGGCGCAGCAGATCACAAGTAAATAGTCGTGCTTTAAGTGCAGCGCGTTGCTGGAAGGGTTGGACTCTACTTGACAAACTCGAGACCCATGTCTGCTGCTGCTGCTGCTGATGTTGATGTTGACAGAGCTTGTGTGGGAAAAAATTGTGTGGCATTTCTCTGCTCAGGATATGCCGGTTCAGTGAGAAGGGTAAGGAAACGTTACATTGTGTCTCGCGCGCAACGCGTGGATGTGATGCAGCTTGGATGGGGGGGCTTTATGTTTTATGCATGCATGTATGTTGTTGGTTTTTTTTTTCTTTTCAAATAAAGCAACATGTGCCACTTACCTGTGACACTTGAGGAGAATTAGAGGCTGCAGGATCAGCCCCCCCTGGCTTTAAGTTGGAGTTTGAATTTAGTGTTTTTTAATGCGCTAAATTGGAAACATGTGTGTTTGTTTTGCTTTTTTTTTTCTATAAAAATATATAAATATATATAATGTGGAAGGAAATGTCCGACCTATGTGATCAAATATTAACAGGACTGGTTTGGCAAAGGGGGTGGGAAAATACACGTGACAAGGACGGAGATGCATAGTTGTTTTCTTTTTTTTTAAGTGGGCACTCAAACAAAAGTCTAGATGTTTTCTTGGCCCCTCATAGTCCCCCTGGTTGTGTGATGCTTTCAGCACGTTGGACAGAGGCACCCGAGTCGTGCATGGACTAAAACGCCGAGTGGACGCCAAACTCTCTCTTTCTCTCTTTTCCCAACCCCCCCCCCCTTCCTTTGCCAAACCTGGGATTGTTTTTCCAACTTTTGGTAAGCTTATTTTGAAGGAGCTTCTCTATTTTTTTTTTTTTTTACTATAAAATGGGGGACAAAAACAGTAGATAAACGGATTCTAATTAAACCAACGCACGGGAATGCGCCTAAAGAGCTTAAAAATCGGTCTTTTTTATTTTTTTTTGTTGAAAAAACACGCGGCGAAAGTTGAAATGATAGGGGCGTCTGGTGTTTTGCTCCGCACATTCTCGGTACCTCTAAGCCCCCCCACACTGCGTTAAACTTTGGGACATGCAGGAATTGGTCGCGGAGATCTAGGTTGCCAGCCTCGTGTAAAGGTAAGAGCACCAGTCTGTTGTTTTTTCATTGCCTCTTTTTATTTCCTGTCGGTCTCCACGAGCTTCTTCTGCCTTCTTCTAACCCTCTCCCTTTTAAATTGAACTTCGCTTCCAAAAAGCCTTTAAACTGAGAGCGAATCAACTCCCGAAATGATCCAGGAGCATCTTCTTTATTTATTTTTATTCTAATCCTTATTTTTATTAGAATATTCCTCCTTCGTTTTGTTCTCCCTGGAATCAGATGAAGGGATGATCATTCCCTCCCTCCACTTGGAAGTTTTTTTTTTTGTTTTTAATTTTCGTGCGCAAAAAGAGAAGCATTTCGAAGCTTTTTTTTTTTCATTTTGGAGTTCCCGAACCTTTAGATTCTATCTATCTATCTATCTATCTATCTATCTATCTATCTATCTATCTATCTATCTATCTATCTATCTATCTATC
>JAUBOC010000043.1:5280715-5317458 GCA_032275365.1 Anablepsoides cearensis | reverse complement strand
ATTAATTCTGTGTTTTAGCCGCGCGCGGCTCTGCTTCCATTATCCCCCCCCCCCCCTCCTGTGTGAAAATTACAATAAAGATGGGCGTGGTCAAATCAGCCGACAGATGTTGAGGCTTGAACGTGATGCTGAGGTGAGATGTGCAAAATGTTCAGGAGATTTAAAAAAAAAAAAAACAGAGGAGGCGCGTGCGTTTGGAGAAATTTAAAAACAAAACAAACGACGGGATCGTTTATTTTCTTCTTTTACTCTCTTTTCTTGCATAAAAAAAATCGTCTCGCACCGATAAATAGCCTCCCCCACACCCCCCCCCCCACCACCACCACCACCACCACCTCCATCACCACTTTCCCGTTTCCTTCTCGCTCCTCTTCCTCCTCCTCCGCCTCTTTTCTACATCACATCTACATCTTTTTATTTTATTTTATTTTATTTATTTATTATTATTATTTCGTAATCTAAGATTTCTGATCCAACACGAAGACAAACTGCACGGCCAAGAAAAAATTAAAATAGTAATAATATAAAAATAAATAAACAAGAGAAGAGAAAAGCCCCCCAACGCCCACAGTTTGTCCTGTTTTAATCCAGACTCCTCGCGCAGCCTGCGAGGAAAAAACTCAGGAAATTCCGTTTATTTAAATTATGCGACTCTTAATAATAATAATAATAATAATAATAATGAATATTATTATTAATGCGCAGCGATCGTCTCTTTTTTTTAAGCCAAACCAAAATAAATGTTAATTTTGACAGAAAATTGTGACTCTTTAAAGGTTTATTTTTAAATGTTTCTCAGCAGATCGGTTCTTTTCTGGCCATGTTGCAGTATTTTTATTATAATATATACATTTTTTTTTCTCCCCACTGAGACGTGGGATTATGGTGTGGGCGTGGGCGTGTTGGGTGGAGGAGGGATGAGCGGAGGCGGGTTGTGGGGGGGGGGGTCTGTGGGGTGGCACGACACACTTTGTATGTATGAAGGCTTTTTTTATAGCACTTTTCTGCAATGTACGTCAGCGGATCAGTCCATAAATGGGGCTGCGTGTGCTTGTGTGCGGGCGTGTCCGCGCGCCGCGCCCACGCTGGCGTGCGCGCGTCTCCGCGTGTGTTATCTTTACCGAGAATCTCCCCTTTTTCCTTTCCCTCTCTCTCTTTCTCTCTCTCTCCCTCTCTTTCCATCCATCCCGCTCTGTGCGCTCTCAGCTCTGCAGAGTTGAGGTGGGCGTCAATAACAAACCTGATGGTAGGTTTCACTGCAAAAAAAAAAAAAAAAAAAAAAAATCATGAAATTAAATTATTTTGAGTTTATTTAACGAAAAAGCTGTGCGTAAATGCGCACAAATAAGCTCCTGCATCGGGGAGGCTGGAGGTTTTACGCATTTATTGTTGAATTCTTGGCCTTTGTGTCGCTTTTCTGTTCGGATTAGAAATAAATGTATTTCTTTCTGTTGTGTGAAACATTTAGATATTATGTTCTTTCATTCATCAGCCGCCGCCGCTGATGATGAGGATGATGATGGCGTCTCATAGAAATAATAAATAGGATATTGATTATTTTTGGGCGGAAATCTCGGCTCACAGCTCAGCGGACGTCACGATATATTCAGAGCTAAAATTAATCATCTTAATCACGATGGAGATGAAGGCTGCGCCGCCGCCACGCGCTTTTTAGTCATCATCTTCATCAGGCGCACCTTCGTCCAATTAACGAGCTCCTTCAGTTAAAGTAAGGAGTGATGTTTGGTTTCCATTCAGCCGCGTGATGGTGGCTTCAGACCCACGGTGAGTTATTAATACACAGTTAGGATATCTGATCGGACCACTGCGGGACAACAGGGATGTGTGTGCGTGCGTGTGTGCGCGAGTGCGAAGGTGTTTGATGATGCCAGCGTTCACGTGTGTTTCCCCCCCAGCTTGTGCAAAAACAGCATCTCCAAGCAAGAAAATTAAAAAAAGAGGGGAAAAGCTTTTATTGAGCATTTTCTGCACCACAAACAGTGGTGGTTCTAAGGGGTGACACTGGGGGGGCGATAACAAAAATAATCCTGGCACCCCTCATGCCACCCCTCTATTTCTCCACAGAACTTCTTTATTTAGGATTTGCACAAAAAATAGCTTAACTTGAACAAACTTTTTACCATCAGAGACGATGAAAATGAACAAATCATTATTTGACTCAGAGTTTTTGTTGAAATTGCGCTCTGAAAAATGTTGCTTTTTATACATCAGACAAATAACTGCATGTCCTGCAACACTTTTTGCCCCCGTCCTGCTGGAACCTCATGCATAGGACGCGTTTTCTAGATCCACCAAGTTGGAACTAAAACTTGAAAACTGCATTTGACGCAACAGAACCTTTGCTTATCTTCTTGGAACTGACAAATCGTCCCTCTTCTTTTAATTTGTCCAAACGCCAAACAGATATTTTGGTATTTCCGGGTCATTCTGGCTTGTTTTCATTCATGGGAAATGAATAAGTTAGACCCAGCGGGCATGGGGGTGATTTGCAGCAAAAGGCCTCTATAGAAGTATAATGTATCACCTGCTTGAGGAAGCTGCTGTGGCTGCCTCATGATTACATTAAAGGTTATTGTCATCGCAGGAGGGATGACATTAGCTCCTCGCTCCGGCATCCGATTAAAATAGTGATTTCTGCGCCGGGTTCTCCGGGCTCGTCGCTCCTTTTTCAGCGGCTCACTCTCGACTCCTTTTGACGTCACCCATGCCTCGTACAAAATGTTTCCCACCCCGTGTTGACGTGTTTGCTCCTTGAGCAGGAATGCAATTCCACTTTGATCAAAACACCCCCGTCGCCTCCCCTTTTTCTTTTTTATCCCCAGCGAAAATGACATTTCACAAAATGTCATTTCGCCCGTGTTACACGGCTCCTCTCTTGCAAAAGGAGGCATAATTCTACATGTTAAGTGAGGCTTTTTCGGCAGCGCGGACCTGTCGGCGTCGCCTCGAAAGGTTATACGAGTGTGTCTCATGTTGTCAGCTCCTGTGGTTCCTTCTGCTGCACAAACCGGAGGACGACCGGGGGCGCCGTTCTCCACGCAAAACCAGGAGGAATTCATTTCCAGGGAGCTGAGAAGTGTTAAACCTGAGCACGCCTCACGCCTTGTTTCAGGTGAAATCGCCGTTTAACAGTTTGCAGAATGACTCCTGGTTGCCTCATAAAAAGGGGCCGAGACGGTCGGCTCGTGTCTGATCCTCTGCTGGATTAGCCGACAACTCGCTCCGTTTGGACATTTTATTACGTTCCATTCAGAAATTTTCACCACTGGAAATCCGAGCCAAGCAGAAACACCTTTGAGTTGTGCTGCATTTGCAGAAATGAGAGAGAGACCATGTTGTTTTTGCTCTTCCAATGAGATGCCAAGTGATTTATTTATGAATTACTTGTTTGGAACAGCCTCCTTGTGCAGTGCGCACTTTTTTTTTCCCTTTATCCTCTTTGGAGTCATGTCGCTCAGTGATTGCTGATGCAACTCTTTGTCATCCAGAGTTTGCCCTCACCTCCTGCGAGCCTTCGGGGAGGGCTATATCTATCTTGGCTTGTCCCCGGGTGTGTTGGAGGTGGGAGTGACTCATTAAGCAGGTGTGAGCATCCACTCCCATACTGCTGCATGCCAAACAAGAGCTCTCTGGCTCAGAAGCGCACGCACGGAGAAAATCATGATGGCAGAACAGGCAAAAAAAAAAAAAAAAAAACCACACACATCCCAATAAATCTCTGCACTGGACCTGGGCCAAGTCAGAGGGATAATGAGCTGCTCTTCCTCCATTATGCTCCCTCCTTGTATTCATCAAGAGGTGGAATTTCCAAACGTTCATCACCCATTGAAAGATTGGGCCTCCAGTGACATCTTTATTTGAATCCAGTTTATGAGGGGAATGAATTGTTCCCAGTTTGTTCCAGATGAGGGGAGTATTAAGCAGCAGAGCTGTTTCCTAGTTTATGAGAATTTACAGGGACGTGAAGCAGCTTTTAAAAGCACAGAGAAATAGATAAGAAAGGAAGCATCTAACACGTGGGTTTCACCGCAGCTGCAGAGCGATGAATCAAACTGACTCTTTGTTGGGATTTTGTTGAGTTTTATTAGATCCGTGCCTGTTTTAGATTCGAACGATCAGCACCACTTCCTAATAAGGACCCCTCTATAAAGACATGTTAAAATACGTGAGATTTATAAAGCATTATCAGTTATAAAACCATCATCATAATCAGGCATGTTTATGCATGTAGGTAACTTCAAAACTTCATATTTCAAATCTAAATTATGAAGGAATTAACGCTTGCCAAATAATGATCCATCACTGTGTGAACAGAGTTTTATGAATGGTTTATAAAGTCTTTACTAACTCATGAATAACCAGTGGTGGGCAGCACTAATCTAAATATTAGTCCTACTAGCCCTAAAGCACTAACTCAAATATTTAGGTCCCCTAATTCTAAAGCACTAAAATAACTCAGTCAAACATTCTTCAACAGACAACATGAGTCACATGCTGCTCTCTTAATTCTTATCATTGACATTCCACAGCTGCATGTGTTTGGGTTCATATATTGTCAATATGTCACCTGGTGGATAAGTGACACATATATGAACAAAATGATTGACGGTTTTCACCCTCAGCTGTTAACATTAACGTTGATTAATAACATTTATAGACCTCAGTTGCTTCTAAATTTAGCAAGTGCTAATCCACTAATACATTTTAAAATCATCAAATCAGGAAATTAGCCCCCCTATTAGTGCTTTAGGGGAACTGTGCCCACCACTGTGAAAAGCCTATGAATAAATCCTTTATAAATGGGCTTGTAGTGTGAAATGCCACCCAAAAAAATCTATATAAGATGGATTTAAAGCTGTAAAAACACCCCCAGACATAAATAAATGGAGGCTCTTTTTTACTCACCCTCCTATTTTGTGCAAGAAATGCTTATTTTAGCCTCCTGGGTGTCTAAATTTACACAAAGAGGCCAAATTTATAAACGACACGCAGCGGATCACGACTTTAATGGAGACGCGCTGTTACGCAAAACCTTTGGAAGGAAAAAAAAAAAAAAAAAAAAGAAGTGCCTCCTCTCTGTAGTCTGTAGGCTGAGGAAGAAACACGGAAGAGGAGAGGCTTCGCTTCTGTTTCACACACACACACACACACACACACACACACGTACACACATATTGTGGTGTGTAGTACGTGTACGCAGGGCTGCGCTGAATGCGGACAAACAAAAGCGCGCAGCCGCACGCTGCGTTTTCGTAAGTTGCGCCTCTCGGCTGTTTTTAGACGAGCAGACCCAGCGGCGGGGTCACATGTCTGCAGCGTCACCGTGTAGTAAAGTTACTGGAGTTGCAAAGAGGGGTGCAACCCACATCTCAGCTCCAGAGGTCTCTTATCCCGCGTGGCTGCCGCTGCTGCTGCGACAACTTCAGCTCCACACTATTCCTCAAAAAAAAAAAAAAAAACGAGACGCGAGCAGCCATGGGAGTGCATTACCTCAGCCGTGCAATTTCCACCATCAATAATTTAATCTATTTGCTCCAAAGCTGAAGAGATATCCTGAAGCTTTTTTTTTTCCTTTCCTTGAGTCGGAAGAGTGCAGAGAGGAAAAAATATCGCTTAAGTAAATTCACTCAGGGAGTTGTCCAAAACATCCCAGATGACACCACTGTCCTGTTGAATGGTCTGTTTTACGACTGGGCAGTAAAAGGTAGGCTGCTGAGTTTGTTTTGCTTTGGCACAAAGAGAGAGAAGGAAATGTGTGAAGCACTTTGGAATTTGTTTGACGCTTCTTGAGGGAATATAGATAAATATAGGCTCCATACAGCCGGTGTTTATTCATGTGTGTGTGCGCGTTGGGGAGGGAGGGTGTCTAAAAGTAGCTCGATCAAGTCCAGTTATCCTGCGAAACAGACCTGAGAGGGGATATGTGTAACCTTATCCTCCCGTTCATTAATAAAAAAACGCTCTTATTATGTTGATTGGGTTTCCAGTGGAGAGCACAGGCATCAGGAGATGTAATCTGCTGAGAAAAAAAAAAAAAAAAAACAGTCTGTTGTTTCACGACTGAACCAGACTAAAACAGTTATTATTAATAGTTTTGTTATGTTTTCCCTCCTCTCTCGCAAAAGTGGCGCTGCGTAAACGTGTCCAAGTTTTAACAATGTGACTAATAAAAACCAAGGGAAAGTCTTTTTTTTTATTTTCTCACAGACTCATTATTGGAGACCTCCTCCAAAAAAAGGAAAAGAAAAGTGTTGAAGGGGATTAAACAAACCAAGAAAGAAAAAAGAAGAATAAACTGTTTTGTGAAGCCATCGTCGTTTCTGGAGAGGGAAAACAAAACTTTGATGGACTCATTAAGACTTTATGGGACACCCGAGACCCTAAACGCTCAGCTGCGGCCAACTTTAACCGTTGGCTTTAGTGTTGTTGTGTGTTACTTTACAACATTTAAACACGGATCAAAACCTATAAAAAATATTTTTTTGACAGCTTTGTGAGGGGAAAATGAGCTGAGGACTGTGGCGGTAGACTGCATCAGTTAGAGCTAATGAATGAGGTAACAGTGCAGCAAAAAACACAAATGGAAAAAGAAAAAAAAATACTGTTTAGACACAGAAGAATCTACCTATCTACTCATCTATCTACCCATTTATCTATCTATGCTTTCATGGGGAAGGTAAAAGCAGAAAGCTCAGTTTATTTCACGGTCTCACGCGCCCTCTAGTGGTCAAAATAGTGAAGTGCTGTAATGACACTTGGAGGCCCTGCTGGTTTTGTTTTAGTGGTTGAGTCTTTAATGTTTTTTAATGTGAATTATGGATTTCTTCGTAACGCTTCCACCAGGAAGTCGCGTGCATTAACACATAAACCGGATCGATGGCGTGCGTGTCTGTGCGCCTTCAGATTTTGGTCCAGAGAGGAAGCGTGGGGAGGGGAAGGGCAGCGTAAATCACTCAGCTGGTTTCTGAAAGCTGGGGAGTGTTTTTGTTTTGTTTTTGTTTTTGCTTGTTCTCGTGGCAGAAGCCGGGGTCGGCCTGGATGCTCCTCTAAACGTGCTCCTTCGAAGGCGGGTTCGGATTGAAAACAGATCTCGACGAAGTGAGCTTCCCCACATGTGTCAGCCATTACTGCAGACAACTCAATTAAGTTCAAATGCCCCCCTCCTTTTGTTTGTAAATGCTGCATCGTGGCAAACGGGTGGGGGGGCTCTTGGGTGATGATATTTGCTGTTTTTCTTTTCCCCAAAGTGAACATTTGGAAATGTTGGCTGAATGCGTTGAGCATGACAAAACATGCTGCTAGGTACATAGTTCAAGCCACTAAGGTTCTTGAGGAATTAAAGAAAAGACAGATGCCCACAAGGGAGCAGTGGTGGAGGCAGAGAGAGAGAGAGAGAGAGTAAATGATGCACACATTTCTATTCAAATATCCAGGGCACACTTTGCTCTTTCATCTCCACTGTTTATGTTTATGTTCCTTTGTAATGGCTTTTTTGTTTTTAAGATACCATGCATGCAGTTAGCAAAGATGAGGCCATAAAGTGTGCTGACGTGTTGCAGCGAGGCTGAGGGGGGGAAGCATGGCTGAATATGTGCAATAATACTAGCCTTTCAATGCGTCGGAGCAACTTTTCAGCAACTGTCAAAGGAGGCATTTATCACTTTAATCCCCACCTGGCGCAGAGAATAAACGCGTAGGGTAAGTTACACATCCCCGCCGGCCCCTCCGCGCAGACGGAACAGGTGGTCATCCAGAGACGTCGAAGCCAAACAGAAGCCAGGGAGTCCCACAACACTCACCTGCTCCCATTGTTCTGCGCGGCTGCGTTTGTGCTGTCATGGATAAAGGCGTTGTTTGAGCAGCGGTTATTGCAGGGCTTTATTTTCACCCTCCGCTCCGCATAATTAGCTCGGCTGATGGCTGAAACTTCACTGTTATTATGCCTGGATTTTAATCCGGCCAGTTTCAGGAACTTTGCTCATCTAGAGCAGTGATTCCCAACAAGGGGTACGCGAGCATATTACAGGGGGTACGTGGAAAATTTTCCCAGGTGTGTAAAAAAATAAATAAATAAAAGTAGGACTGGGATATTATTTGAATGCAGAAAATGAAAACAGAGTCAGGAAATTAACACAAAATGAAATCATGTAAAACGCAGAATCTCATGGAATTTGCTCATTTGGGGTATTTGATGCATTTTGGACACTTCTGCTTCCTGCACCTGCCTGGTTTATTTATTTAATTACTTATAAACTTTCAAGGCAACATATTTATCCTTATGTTTAATTTGAGTCAGGGGATACACAAGTCTAAAATGGTTAAGAGCCACGGATAGAGCCACAACCCGCCCAAAAAAAGTAGATTTCCTCCCACTTTTAATGACAATCCACATAAATGATGCCCTGGCCTGGCTGGGTGAGCAAAGCAAGCATTTGTCACATTTAGTCTCAGATACAAGGCGCAGATTCTCCGCCGGTCCCACAGCAATTAAATGATTCATTGGGTTTTATCGTGTTTTAACAGGATGCTGATTGAGAGCACAAGCCATATTGATTGTCCTGACGGAAACAGGAAATCGCAGAGATAGAAATAAAATCATCTGTTGTTCCCGGTGCGAGGGTGCCCGGGGGAGCGGCAGGCAATTGCGCACTGTTGAGTGGCATTACCCCCAGCAACCACCTCCCCTCCATCCTCTCTCCCCTATGGAGACCTGGAAGAGACGTCATCCGTTGGTTGTTATGCTGCGAAATGACGCCGGCGCTCTCCCCCCCCCTGCTACTGCAACATTACCCCTGTGGTCTGCTACGGAAGATGCAGCACTCCTCCGTCTGCACCATTTCCAGCATGAAAGTTTGACGCCTTAACAGTAATCGGCCCTCTGCCGTCATTTCCCTCATGTGGAAGTGGAACCATTTGATAATAATATCAGCCTAAATGCATCCTACACATAAAGCTCGTGACTGTAAAAAAAAAAAAAAACCTACGTGGTCCTCTTTGCTGGGAAGCCCGGATGAAAATTCTCGTTATTTGACCCAAAACGTCTGATTTATTAACAGCCTTCCGTGATAATTTGATAACCAGCTCTTTGTTTCTGGTGTTAGTTTGTGAGAGGAAAAATACCCCCATGTCTTAACACACACACACAGCAGCCCCTCCCCATGCCCTCCCTTTAACACACACACTCACACGCTCCGGAATAGCGCGTCACAGAGCTCGGGGAATGAGTGGCTCATTAAGAAGAAGGATGTGATATTCTGAATAGAGACTGTGAGACTCCCGGCACGTCTATTTTTAGCTGCGATATCTCTATGGCACTCACAGCGGTGTCGGTTAATTGCAGCCCCGGCCCCAGATGCCAATTAAGAAATGAAACAAATGCTTTTAAGGTGGGGTTTCGCTCCTCCCTGCCCGGAGAAGGTCCTCGTGTCCATCCTTGGAGGAGATGTGTTTTGCCTGTGTCAGGTTTTGGGACATGCGGAGTGCAGTCAAAGCCTCAGCTGGGCTATTTTTAAATGAGCCTCTGTGGAAAGCGAGATCTAGATTTTTTTTCTTCTTCTCTTTATGGTTGCTTTTATGTCTCTGGCTGTTGGATGTTCACCAACTCATTGATTTGCTGTGAGTCTTAGAGCTTCTTGGAGGTAAGGGATGCAAATCTGCTCAGGCAATTCTTTTTTCTTCCTTTTATTCGTTTTTGTGATGCCAAAGCCTCAGGTTGTGCAGGAAAGCATCTCTTTCCTCGTGACATCCTGTTTCATTCATCCAGGCCACCTGCCGAGAAAACAAACAGTGTCCCTCAAACAAACAGACCCCCACCCCTCAGGTCCCCATTCATGGTCGCCCGGTCTCGTGCTGGACCGGTCCTGCAGCACGGACCAGTTTGTTGGTCAAATAAATAACACTGCAGCGCCACTGTTTGCCACAGCTGATGAAAATGAAATTCACCACTCAGTCAGTCTGTTGGTTTGTGAGGCGCTGATGCCGGGGATTTCTTCTAAACGAGCTTGTTGATTGGTCCGTTTATGGCTGCAGACTCAACAAATTCACAATTTCCAGCTGCCAAGGTGGCAAGATAACAGTTAAATGTCATTACAATATTGATGATAGAAATAAAATATGGATTTACCCCTTAAATCCATATTTGCATTCTTGTGCTTTAGCATTTTAGCCACAAACTTCTACGTCAGCTTTTAATACAGTGGGGGTTCATCTGATTGTGAAAAATATAACTTTTTGTTGATCTTTGTGATGAAACTTATCACGCCGATGTTTTGATAATAAATCATGTCTGGTGTTGAACCTACGATGCTCTGTACAAAAAAACTGAAACATTTTCTAAAAAAAAAAAAAATCAGCATGAACTTTAATCGCTGAATGACTTTGCTTAAATATGCTGAAGATGTTGAAACTGAGTTGATAAAGCTAAAAGAAGCAGAACCATAGCTAAAAGCTAAAAGAAGCAATATCTAAAAGTAAAAAAATAGCAAAATGATAGCCAAGAGCGGCAATAGATGAGCTAAAAATCAAAACAGGCTAGCTGAAAGCAGAAAAATACAGGCTAATAGGAGCAGAAGTAGATATCACTTAAGAGTAGCTAAAGGCTAAAAGTAAAAAAGAACAGTTAAAATTTGCAACTAAAAGCTAAATTTAGCAACCAAAAAAATCTAGCTAAAAGTGGTAGAATATAGATAAAACTCAAAGTATCAATTGGCTAGCTGAAAGCATCAAAAGGCAAGTAAATAGTAGCAGAAGGGTAGCTAACACCTGAAAGTAGCTAAAGGCTAGCTAGAAGTAGAAAAAAGTTGCTAAAATGTGCAACTGAAATCTAAATATTTTTTTTAAAACTAGCTAAAAGTAGCAGAAAGTAGCTGAAACCTAATAGTATCAAGAGGCTAGCTGAAAGCACCAAAGGCTGGCTAATAGTATCAGAAGGGTAGCTAACACCTAGAAATAGCTAAAGGCTAGCTAGAAGTAGAAAATAGTTTCTAAAATGTGCAACTAAAAGCTAAATTACAAATAATACTAGCTAAAAGTGGCAGAATGTTGCTCAAAACTAAAAGTATCAAGAGGCAAGCTGAAAGCAGCCATTGGCTAGCTAATAGTAGCAGAAGGGGAGCTAACACCTAAAAGTATCTAAAGGCTAGCTAGAAGAAAAGGGCTTTCTAAACTAATAGCTAAATTTTGCCAAAAACCTACCTAAAAGAGGCTAAAAACTAAAAGTAGCACAAGGCTTGCTACTTAAGCAGCTTAAAGCTTAATTTAGCTTAAGAAAACAAAAATAGAGCAAGTTTTCTGTGGCAAACAAAAACTGAAGACAGGTGAAATTCTATAGGTGAAATTTGTAAATAGAATTAAATGTATTGAAAAATTAAAAAGTCACAGCACCAATGAGCTGAACATTTTAAAACACAGAGCATTCAGACATTAAGAAGCCGAGGTTAAATGAGGTTTAGCTATTAAAAAAAAAGAAAAACTTCACATGCCTACACACCGTGCAGCACACAGCAGATCATGAATAACAGTGATGTTTCAGCATCCATTTGTGTAATCTTATCTTCAGCAATAAGCAGCCTCTCTGATGCTCAGCACAGCTTTGGGTGCTTCGCTGCCAACAAATAGAAATCAAAGCCAGACCTCACATAGATTAAAGTTTGCAAACAATTTGAAAACACTGATTGTAACATGGTGCCAGTATCAGTTTGATAAAAACATGCTGTGGTTTCTCAAACGCTCTCGTTTTTGGCGTGCAGACAAAGAGTGGTTGTGGGAGTAAAACAAGCGGAGGCTTACATGATGCATTATGGATCAAGAACAGGCTAACTTTGTTAGAAATGCTCTTTGACTAACCGTCTTGCTCTCTCCCCTGTCCTTCTTTTTTTCCTGCTCTTCTCTCTGTTTCTGTTTCCCCTCTCCAGTTCCACCAGGTTAGAAGAGTGATGACCATCCTGTTCCTTACTATGGTTATTTCATACTTCAGTTGCATGAGAGCTGCGCCCCTGAGAGACGCCCCGGGCATGCGGGGCCACCGGACGGAAGGCTACCTGGGCGCCGCTGCGACGGCCGCCCGGGGGGGCCACGGGACTCCGCAGAGCAGCGGCGGGCCGGGCCAGCGCGGGGAGCTCCCCTCGCTCACAGACACGTTCGAGCAGGTGATCGAGGAGCTGCTGGAGGTGGAGGGCGAGGCGGCGGCGGCGGCGCAGCTGGGGCAGGGGCCCAAGAGCCAGGGAGGCGGCGGGGGCCCGTCGCCCGGGGTCGCCGCCGAGGCCAAGGATGTCGACCTGTACAACTCGCGGGTGATGATCAGCAACCAAGTGCCTTTGGAGCCGCCGTTGCTCTTTCTCCTGGAGGAATACAAAAACTATCTGGACGCCGCCAACATGTCCATGAGGGTGCGGCGACACTCCGACCCCTCGCGGCGCGGAGAGCTGAGCGTGTGTGACAGTATTAGCCAGTGGGTGACGGCGGTGGACAAAAAGACTGCAATAGACATGTCTGGGCAGACAGTTACCGTCATGGAGAAGGTCCCTGTCCCCAATGGCCAACTGAAGCAATACTTTTATGAGACCAAATGCAACCCCATGGGGTACACAAAGGACGGCTGCAGAGGAATAGACAAGCGGCATTATAACTCCCAATGCAGGACAACCCAGTCCTACGTGCGAGCGCTCACCATGGATAGCAAAAAGAAGATTGGCTGGCGGTTTATAAGGATAGACACTTCATGTGTATGCACATTGACCATTAAAAGAGGGAGATAGTGTATAAAATGTATAGATTTTATTGAAGAGTTTAAAAAAAGAGAATAAAGAGAAAATATCTATTTGTATATATACATAACAGGGTAAATTATTCCGTCAAATGAAAAATTTTATGGACTGCATGTAAAAAAAGATGAAGTTTATACAGTAAAAGTGATATTACAGTCTATTTATTGAACATATTCATGACCTTGTAAACAATTAAAAAAATCTGATCAGTCATTTGCGCCCAGTTTAAATTACTACGACACATAAATCAAGACATTGTGATTTGTTTACATTGCCAAGAATTAGAAAATGAAGGAAAAACAACAACAACAACAACAGGCAAGGAATGAGAGAGGACAGTTCCATCTTCAAAAGCTTGCATGCTGCTTCAATTGTGAAATGAGAAAATTCTTCCACCTCCAGAAAAAAAAAGGATATGATGCTGACCAAAAAAAAAAAACATTTCGTTTACATACTCAGCTGAAAACAGTTTCCTCTCAAGTAATTTATCTGTTTACTGTTCTAAACTTCTCAAGGTAATGTTGGAATTACATACTATGTCAAGGTGCTGTTGTCAAAGCTTTGCTGTTTATTTTTTTATCCACACCAGAGAATAAGATATATTTAAAGAGCATATATATAGTCATTGACATGTTTCTGGGTTAATATTATTCATTTTGTATGTTGTGAAGTTGTTTGCAATATTAAACTGAAATATTTGAAAAAAAATAAAAATGATTATAGGCAACTGGAAAAACAAGATCAATGTCGATAAAGTTTCAACAGTGCATCGGGCGAGCAGGTGAGACGGAGAGCAGTAGATCTGCCTTGTTTCTTTGAAACCATGAACTCACAGTCAACAGCAACACATTTATAGCCGTGGTTGGTGGTTTTTCAGGTTGCGGGGAATTAATCATGGGGTAATTTGCTGGGAAAGTAAACACGACTGTGGGTGGGAATGACAATGCCACTCTTGGGGCTGTTCAGCTATTTGGGAAGACAAAAAGTTGGGCAAAAAAACAAAACAAAAGAGCTTCTAAACCACTCCTTGTTTCCCAACCATTACATTAATGGAAGACAATTTTCTGCGGTTTGAAACATTTTTGATTTATTCCCAGGTGTTTGGAGATTTACTCCACTCGCCAGAGTGATGTTTCACAATTACAACATAAAAAAGAAAAAGCAAACCTCAACATCGGGAGAAACTTGCCTGCATGTGCAGACTAGTCAGGTTCACATCAGGCATGCCTCAGATCGACAGTGATGGATTCAGCCACCCATAGGTTTGTGTACATTAAAGACATACACCCAGCGTTTTTGTTATGAGTGCGTGGTAATCCCACCTTTAAATCCTCCTCAAAAGAACAATCATCACAGATTTTAACGAGGCCACACTTTCAATCAAATCAAAAGGAAGAGACATTCTCTGCCTCTGGGAGGTTTCTGCATGCTTTACATCAGTATCCCCTCCAGCAGTGCGTTACATGGTGGGAAAACCACGCTTGCCAAGTTAAGTTTAAGGATGCACAGCTATTTATCCATGAGAAAATGCTCATCTCCTATGTTTATGACCCACAAAGACTTCATTTAACTTCTTCAACCTGAAGGTAAGTGACCACCAGAGTAGGAGCCAAACAGAGATCTCCTGAATGAAGACGGTCTAAAAAAGAACAAGTTGCTCCATATAACTCACACAAAGATCCTCCAGAGACAATCTATGAAATGCTGACTTATCTTTGTTGTCAAAAACAAAACAAAAAAAGAACAATTTAGAGTAAACAAAAAGCCTCCATTTAAGCCCTTAGAGTGATGACAAACATGAAATAGATTTCCAAACACCCAGCCGTAGTCGTGGCCACAAAGAAACGCAAGTCCTGCTATTGTGATGGAGGAAGAAAAGCTGCTCTTTGAAGGAATTCCACCTTAAGATGGAGTTGAAGCAATTTCGTCAAACTCAAGCACTGACACATCCTCAGCATAAAGAACAATGAATCAAACACTCTGGGATCCTTGCACCAATTACCTTGTGTAGGGAACCTCCGGGCTAATTTTGCTGAACAATTTGCAAGTGAACACTGCAATCTTCCAATTATAGACTTAATAGCAGCAATAGAAGCCAGTTTTTTTTTTTTTTTTTTTTTTTTTTTTTTTTTTTTTTTTTGCAATATTATTATCTTCTGTCGTCTATTTGAGCCAGGGCTGGAGCTGAAAAACGACAAACTAGAAATTTGGCAGCAGAATCAAGGTGTTTAAAACCATGAATAAACATTACTGATGCTGCACACTGTGGTGCAGTCCAATCAGCAATGTCACAGCAGGTATTTTTCACCAGCTGTCTAAGGCAAACTGTTTTATCGGCAGCCAGGGTGTGGTCAGAAATGAATCATCCTGCAAGATTTCAGACCACCGAGAGCAGCAGTTTTCTGCAGATTTATGCCACAGAGTTACAAGATGTGCTGCACACAACCAGAGGGGGGCAGTAAAAAAAAAAAAAAAAAAAGGATGGGGAATTCATTCAAACTTTCTGTAAAGGTTGCTTGTGTCCAGATTTTCCTAATGCACAGATTTGAATGAGGCTGGAAACAGTGAAGAGCTGATCTTTTTGTTATAGAATATAATGATGCTATAATTATGCTAATATAATTATATAATTATGAGTTATACTCTACACACATTTAATTACTCAGATATCCCGCTTTTGTCTTTTTCTTAAAAATTTAGTTACAATAATACAACTAAATATTATATCAAACAAATCTAGAATTAAATTAAAACAATCATAGACCTCCATTCGGTTATTTGTTCTTTTTTTTTTTTACCTGACTAGTCAACGATAAAAATCTATGCCCCCAGAGGTTGTCAGCTTTACGCTGTGTACCTGAACGCACCATGACACTGGCAGCTAGCCTAGCCGAGCTAGCTTAGCTAATCTGATTTATCGTCTCGGTTAAGCGCACGAAACGTTCGCCAAGGTTACCTATTTTAGTATTATATTTATAAACCCCGTATCGCAATATCCCTCTGAGATCTACAGACCTTTAATCTCGAAGATGGCGTCACTTGGGGAACCCGTACGACTGGAAAGAGGTAATGTTAATTAGCTAGCTAGCTTTATTTGTTATGATACAGGGGAAACGTTGACACATAGCTACGCTACCATTGCTTGAATAAAACCAGAGGCCATTATTCATTACACACTTTAATGTCTGGTTGGTTAACCTCGCCTTAAATATATATTCCATTTCGGGCAGTGTTTTATTTGGCTAAGCTAAACTATACGTACCTATAACGTTGCCTCGTAAGGTTGCTGACTAGCTAACTAGCTAATATGATAACAACTGTGATTCACTAAATCAGTTGTTAAGGAAAATAAATACGAGGCTTAATACTGATATTTTATCCATTATTAAATCTTCACATTGGTGAAAGTATTTTAAAGCTTAAGTTTCATTTCTGGTTAAATCGGTGTTGTCTCTAGCAAACTAGCTTTAATGTTAAATAGAACTATACAAAAAAATAAAACGTGAAACTATCAATCTGCTTGTTTACTCCATATCCAACAACAAGCATGTGTATTAGGGTGCCTCATACAAAAAATAGATCATTACAGTTAAAATGTAGTTGAAAGGAGAGAAGACGGATCAAACGTGATAGAAATTTTCATATTTGTGACCCATCATATCGAAATGAGGATTAAGTCAAATTTGGTCGAAATGAGCTAATTACATTTTCAGATTTGTGGCTTAAAGCTACATTTTGATATCTGAATCATTCTGATATCATAAGCTTATTCAGAGATATGACCTAATTTGTCTTGTTGGTTCTGATAATACATTACTGTTTGGTCTGAATCCTAATTTTATGTAAAATTGTTGAGTAATTTTTTATGTCAATATAAAGAGGAAACCTTAAATAGTATTTGTATATTAAGATTCCCTAGTTTGAAAGAAACAAAAACATTGCTATCTCACAGGGAAAATTTCAAAATTTTAAGGCGTTTTTCCTCAAAATCTTTTTTTGTTGCTGCTGCTCAAAAAATGCTGATTTTTTTTTAGGATTATATTTCAGATAATTTATTCAAATTATACATTTGTATAGCATTAATTTATTATATTTTGACAAAATTTTGCAGATGTTTAAATCAAAACCCTATTTCTCCACATTCCACTTTTGGACTTAATCCTCGTTTTGATGTATTGGGTCACATTTTTTAGATGCAAGTCTGAAACCATTCTACTCCTAGACCTTAAAGGAAAAGGGTTTTAGTCTACTCTTAAAAGAAGAAATGGTCTCTGCTGCTGAAATTGATACTGGTGGTTCTTAAAATAGAATAGAAAGACTCTTTATTGATCTCCTGAGGGAAATGGGTTTGTCACGACACTCATAACATCAAACAAATAGTAGCCAATAAGTACAAATTAAAGTGCGCAATAATTTCATGGTATACATAATTTACATATTATTAACTCTGCACATTGTGCATGAATGTAGTCATATTTGTGTAAATGAGAGGGTGTTAGGTAGAACAGTGAGGCTACAAGGTCACAAAAGTTACGGACTTGGAGTCAAGTGTCCAGGAAATGAGTGTGGTAAAGATGAAAGTTCAGACAGGATGGAGTGGACGGAGAAAGGTTTCAGGGGTGGTTTGTGACAAAAGGGTGGCATCAAAGGTAAAGGGAAATGTTTAGAGAGTAGTGAGACCAGCTATGTTGCATGGTTTAGAGACAAAAAACATGGACAGAGATGGTGTGAACATGTCCAGAGAAAGGACAGTGGGTCTATTGGTAGAAGGATGTTGGAGATGCAGCTGCCAGGAGAAAGACAAAGACGAGACATGGATTCAAGAAAGGACATGGAGATAGTTGGAGAACAGAGGATGCAGAGGATAGAGGAGGATGATGCACGGCGGTGACACCTGAAGAGGGTACAGCAGAAAGAATGAGTGTTTTTATCTAAAACCAATGCAGTGTACATTAATTCAAATTCAGACTGACACTATTAAAATACTAATTTGAACATTTGCAAAAATCCTTATAGGTGTTTTTATAACAATAAGCATCAGTTCAAATTATCTCTGGTTTCCTCCTCTTTAGTTTACATGCAAAGGCTTTGCCTAGTTGAATCTTTTTGTTTCAGACATGAAGCTGTAACAATGTTGTCCTCTTTGGCAGACATCAACCGTGCGATAGAACTGCTCGATAAGCTGCAGAGGACGGGGGAAGTTCCTCCTCAGAAGCTGCAGGCGCTGCAGAGGGTCTTACAGAGCGAATTCTGTAACGCTGTCAGAGAAGTAAGACTTAATTTAAGAACTGAACGGGGCACATTATTTACTGTTTTGTTTTAAAGCTGTGCTTTGTTTATTTTGTGTTTTATTCTTAAGGTTTATGAGCATGTGTATGAAACAGTGGATATCAACAGCAGTCCTGAGGTTAGAGCCAATGCCACAGCAAAGGTAGACCTTAAGTTAAATACTAATATGTAAACATTTACATTTGTTTTTCCTCTAACACATGTTTTACATCTCTGTAACCAACTTTAGGAAAACAGATCCCATTATTAGGCTAAATTACAGGCCTCTCTCATCGTTTTAAGTGGGAGAACTTGCACAATTGGTGACTGACTAAATACTTATTTTCCCCACTGTATGTCGTTTTCATATTTATAGGCTACGGTGGCAGCTTTTGCAGCCAGTGAGGGACACTCGCACCCTCGTGTGGTGGAACTTCCCAAAACAGAAGAAGGTCTGGGTTTCAACATAATGGGCGGGAAGGAGCAGAACTCGCCTATTTACATCTCACGGATCATCCCGGGCGGCATCGCTGACCGGCACGGAGGCCTGAAAAGAGGCGACCAGCTTCTCTCTGTTAACGGAGTGGTACGTTCAGTTCAAAGAACCGTGATTTACTCTAGAGTGGTAATTTAGAAGCTTTTTAATTTTTTTTACAAAACAATTTTTAAATACAAAAGGTGAGACCAGAACAAAAGAATGACGCACAAAATAAAGCAAACGAGTCAACAACACAATAACAAAAAACAGGAGCATCAAGATAACTGATCTTAAACTGATCCAAGTTTAAGCACAAATGATAAATATTGTCCATAAATGTCGATCTGACAAAGCATTCTGCAGAAAACCGAATAGAGAACTGAATAAAGAAATAAAGGCTGAAATTGCTTACTGAGCAAAAAAATAAATCTCATTTACAACCTTCAGTTTGAAAGTTTGTAGAATTTTTTTTTTTTTAGACACCCCATACTTTTCCAAGTAAAGCTGCATGTAGAGAAGCCCTGAAAAGCCTGAAACTGCCTGTAAATTTGTGGTAGTTCTCAAACAAACAAGCCGTGCAAAAGTAGCCATCATGATCTTTAAGTGAGGTTCATACTTTTGTAACCTGAATCCAACAATTACCTCTCCATTAGTGATTGTGAAGAGGAAGATAGTTGGGTGTGTGTGGGGTTGTATGCACACAAATGGTAAATGCATTTCCTCTTTAGAATAAAAAGGGTTGTGCTCTGTGTCATGAGTGATGGCCTTAATATTTTTCCATCACGAGGTTGAACATTAGCCATAATAAAAGGCTATTAGGTCTGCTTCTAGGTAAACAGTAGTGTGTAAGATTTTCATAAGAAGTAGCAAAGTCTAAGATTCACCAACACAAAACACAAAATTTACATAGATTTGTTGCAATATTTGTTAGAATTTTATTATTTAAAAAGTTTTGTTGATTACAAAAAGTGTTTTTCAGGCAGTTGAAGCTGAGTTGTCAAATAGTGACTTTAAAACTTTGCTGAAGTCAATTCATAGTGTTAAATGTCCGAATGCATCTCAATAATTCAGGTAGAAATTAAAAAATAAATGTTGAGTAGGTCAGGAGGACTGTGTCCACCATGTAGGAGTACCGCTTAAAAGGCTGATCTTACCTCTAACTCCTCATAATGAAGAAGTCTCTTGGAGAAGAGACAAAACACCAGAGGATCTACTCAACTTTTTTTTAGATTGTAGTTATTAAGTGTTTTGTTTGAAAAACCCATTTGATAGTGTGTTTTCTTCCTTTCAGAGTGTGGAAGGCGAGCACCACGAGAAAGCCGTGGAACTCCTCAAAGCAGCTCAGGGCACAGTGAAGCTGGTAGTAAGGTACACCCCCAAAGTCCTAGAGGAAATGGAGTCCCGCTTCGAGAAGATGAGGTCAGCAAAGCGTCGACAACAGAACAACTATCCTCAGTAGGGTTTCTTTTTTCCATGTTGATGCCCAGCTTCTTCATGTCTCCTCCTTTTAGTATTTTGGTCTTCTGTTCTACTTTCTTTTTGTTTTTTTTTTTGCTTTTTTACTCCTCCTCCCACACACCAAAACCATATAACGACCAATTTTAGTTGTATTTACTAATAAAATATACTGTATTTTTTGAGTCAGACCTCCTCTGTAGCATTTTTAATATTCACCTCTGCTACCTGACACTAAGCTCTAGATAAAACACTATGATAATGATAATGATTGTCAGCCTGAGGCACGCCTTGTGCTTTGTTTTTGAATTGACAATTTGAATGCAACTTTGAGTACTTTTGGGATAAACTGTATTACTCTTTTTGACAGAACAGGTAGTGTTTTAATGGTTTTATCACAGCCACTACCAAGTGCCTCAGGGCCAACACATTTATCTCACGTACTGTGTTAACTAACCTCGTTTCTGCAAACAGTTTAAAGTCAAGTACTGGTGATTGAAATGACTACGCGCTTTGTATTTGTTAGTCTAAAAATGTGTATCCATGCAATGATATGTAAAAAAATTGGAGGGGCTGGTTAAGAAATCACGACTAAACAAAACTGATGTTATTTTAAGCGTTTTCTCTGGGCTCGGCTCTTTGGTTTTCTCTCGTCTTAGTGCACTATTAAAAGCCCAGAAGTGATGTAATGGGGTCTCAGCAAGGCAAGAATTAAATTGGCGCCATCACAAAGACTCACACGTTAAGGTTTATCACAGTCCTAATTTTCCAGAAGAATAAACTCTGCGCTCATCGGGAACTGAGATGAATCATGTTTGTGTGGATTTTATTAAATGCACAAGCTTATTACGGATGCATGGTTGCAGTAGAGGACTTTTATTTTTTTATTTTTTATTTTTTTTGTTGTTTTTCAAGCACAAACTACATGTTTTCTTTTTGAGCATTTGGAATGTTTACAAGATAAAAAAAAAAATACACCCATCTGTGTACCTGATGGTTTAAAGTCATGCTGAAGAATTACAGAGGTACTGCATGGTTCCCAGATCATAATGTGACCTCCACTATGCTATACAGTGGGTGCAGTGTTCTTAACGGTTGTCCTCAAAAGTGTCTCTCAGCATTGAGGCCGTAATCTCGATCTTTATCCCATCTGATTATAAAACATTCAGTTTATTATTATTACATATGGTCGGCTGCAAACATTAGTAGCATTTTCTGCTGTTGTTGGACGATGGACTCAGATCTTGATGTAAAACTGTAGACAATAATGTTGGTCGTAGAGGAGCGTATAGTCTGTAGCAGACCTGTTTCCTGGTCAAACATTCAGATAACTCGTATGTCCTCACAGCTGTTTGAACGTATGCAGTCTACAGGTGTTTGGAAATATCTGTGAGAGACTTGTGATCTGTGTAGTTTTTTTTCTTTGATCTGCTTGAAGCTCCGTTGTTTAACACTTAGACATTTCTAACTGCTGTCCATCGTCACTGAACGTACAGAAATATTTTTAGTTTTATGATTGAGACATTCAGAATGTCAGCACCTGGGATTTAACAAGGCACAAAAAGAGTCTTCTTTAATTGATGAGCTGATTCTGTAAACCAAGAATGTAATATAATGTGTGTTTCATTTTTCTTTGACAGGTACGCCACTTAATAAACATCCACTTCCTGATGGTAGAATTTAAAAAATAAGAATAGGTAGACTTTGGTATCATCAGTCAGTCAGATAACTGTAGCCTAAAACAATGTCTGAGTTAATTTTTCTTTTAACTAATGAAATGAGAGATGTTAATACACAATTTCCCATTTTCATCAACACTTTACAAACTGTTGTTTTATTCTACCTTCAAAACAAAAGTGATTCATAAACCAAACATTCACCATATTTGCATTCTAATCCTAGAATCTGTTACAACGTTGAAGGATTATAATTATATTAAAATGTACCAGTGCTTGGATAAGATGCATACAAATGGGAGAAAAAATAATTTTTATGATGCTGCATTCAAAACAAACTAAAGTTCACATTTTACTCACATCTTTTATCAGCACAGATTATTTTTCATCTTAAAACTAACCAACATCTTTTTTTTTTGTTGTTTTTTTTTTTTTGGCTCACACGTCTGTTTATTAAAGAATGTGATTATGTCATTTTAATTTCTTAGTATTAGAAATAAACATGATTTGTTTTAATTTGCATTTTGATGTCGTTTAACACTCTGAACACACTGCAAAAAACTTTTGTTGTGCGTTATTGTTTGTAGGTTAACCTCTTACTCATTTTGCATGCATCTCATCAGTTAAACAAAGCTGCAGCTTATGATGGTTTACTTTGAAATGATGTCACTGTGTCATCCACAAAATACTGCGACGTAAGTGAGGGAATGACATTTATATATTTAACCTTTGATTGAACTCATCGTGATTCAGTTCATTCAGTACCGTAATTGTTTTTTTTTTTCCCTAAAGTTTCTAGCTAACTAAGCCATACAGTTCTCCAGTCTCAGGCTGAATCTGCTCCATCACTGAGGCCGTAGAAAAAATGTTGAGGATGGCTTTAATTAATATAGATGGAAATTAGATGGTAGTTTTTTTTTGTTTGTGCTCTATTTCAAATAAACATATATTAGTTAATTGACTTTTTTTTAAATTGAATAGTTATAAATTTGATCAAAATGAGCAGATGTCCAGATGAATGTGGCACCAATCTGTTGCTTACGATCAACCAGACATAACGTCAGAATGTTTTGTGGCCAGAAATGTACTATTTGTTAATTTAGTTATTTTATTCATCATCTTTCTTTACACGTCAGGGCTCAAAAAAGTCGTCTACCACTGACATTATTGCTGCACCAAATTAGCTAATAGCTCATTTAAAAGTTTTGAAAAAATGTGAGTAAACAACAATAAAATAAAATAACGTGCATGTGTGCTGTTTATGATCCGCTTGTGTTATCATATCGGATGGAAAGTCTGCAGAGACAGTCAGGTTTCCACTGCAAATTAGTTATCTATGCAAAGTCTTTTTACAACTTTTTGTAAACCGTTGGTGCAAAATACTTGTCACTGTACTGCAGAATGTTACTGGAAATTACATTTAAATCTGTGCTGCCAAATATGCTTTTTTAATGCAACAGGTTTAACAATTTATGACCCAAATGAAATTCAACTGAACTGGACTTCTGGTTTTGGTTTTTTGAAGATGTTTAGCTTCTTGATAGAGGAGCTGCTTCACTCAAACAAATCATGCTGTACCCTTGATGGTACAGCCACTTGTCCTGGCTCCAATAATTCAATATGGCAATGCTCAAAAACATGAGATTCTGACTTTAATTTAAAAATAGATGTTAATGGAATTGCTGGTTACCCTGTACTGTACCAATGACTTACAGGATGTAGTTTAAGTTCTTCCACATAAAGATCAAAACTCTTTGGTTGTTTTTTTTTTTTTTCGTTTAAATCAATCATTTTTGTTTGAGGTTGCCATTGGGTTTGAAGTTGACCGGAATTTGTTTGAGCTTTGCATTATAGTTTACAAGTTTCAAAATAATGCAGTTTTAATTATAATTCGAGAAATCTCCAGTTCAATCATCTACCGCTTATCCCTGGTCTAGTCATGTGGAGGCAACCAGTCTAGGAGAGAAAACGTAGACACCTCTATCTAGCTCTTTCTGGGGGTTCCCGAGGTTTTCCCCATGGCCCTTTTCCACTCGCGTTCCTACAACATGGTTCAACTTGGCTAAACTGTTCAGCACGGTTCAGGTGGTTACACTTCAGTAACAGCTCTAGTGGGTGGGTTCATCGTAAAGTTGAGCGGTCCCAAAGTCGGTTATGCTCCATTAAGGTATTTGCCAGACACCATTAAACATAGAAGAAGAAGAAGACCCCCAAAAGATACACAACACAATAATGGAGGATGTGGTAGCGTTGTTATTGCAAATGGTGGATCGGGTTGTTGTGAGAGTAGCTCTTGTGATGCAACTAGTGACTCTACCCCTAACCAATCAGTGAACAACAGTCTTCTGACGTTGCGTCTTCAGGCCATCGCGGTACACTTGGAACCACAACAAAGTACGTTTGGAAAAAGGGGCTGGTTCCACAAATCCTTGCCAATGGAAAAGCCTTGGAACTGTGGAGAGCCAAGACAACCATTCTGTAGAGCTAGTGGAAATGGGATAATATTCCCCCCGGCAAGTTCTGGGTCTATCTTGGGGTCTCTCCCTACTAGGACATGCTTAGAAAACCTGAACAGAGAGGCATCCTAACTAGGGCTGCCACAAACGATTATTTTTATAGTCGATTAATCACCGACTAATTTGATCATACGTTAATTGAATATAAAACATACCGCTTGTTGCGCCAGAATGCAGCTGCTATTATATAACCATTGTTAGATTTTAACTGTATGCTAACTAAAAATAACTGCAGTAGAAGGCAAGTTCTGCCTTGCAGATTTTGCATTGCACAGGTTTTTCTTTCATTTTCTTAAAATGATCCCACACTTTTGAGCTCCATTGCCGGGTAGCCGTGATACCAGAGCCTGTATAATGTCTTGTGACGTCCACGGCCTGCCCCTGTTACCACTACTGCGCATTAGGGGTGTAAACCACCAGCTTTATCACGATACGATATTACATCGATGGTGAGATGACGATTCGATACTTCTCGATATCATAAAGTCTGTCACGATACGATTTCGATTCAGTTCAATTCACAAGTCTATGATCGATAAAATGTAATATCATATGTCCATCTAACACAATAGCTGTGTTAGATGGACATAATATATCGACTGTCATCAAGAATATGATGACGGTATAGATCACGATTTTCATTTTGCCACGATATAGCTGAATCATGAACCATTCAAATCGATATAGATTGATGTATTGTTACACCCCTACTGCGCATGTATGTCAAGGACAGAAAGGCAGATGTGGAAGAGGTCAAAGCAGTTTGGAGAGAAAAACAAACAATTAATCGACTACCAAATTAGTCATCGACTATTTTAATAATCGATTAGTCGTCGACTAATCGTGGCAGCCCTAATCCTAACCAGATGCCCAAACCACCTCAACTGGCTTGTTTCGATGCAGACGAGCGCCGGCTCTCGTTTCCAGTTTGGAACCATGGCCTCATACTTAGAGGAGCATAAATGTCTTCCAAAATCCCAAAGAAGTCCAGTTCTTTAGATTGAACCGAGATTACCATGCCCTGTATGACTGAGAACCTTCACCAGAACCAGCCACGCAGCACTAACACAATATTTATTGATGCTTGTACCGTTGTACTACTCACCACCATCATCGATTTGCAGTTACTGGTGATATTAAATGTTTAGGTTAGAAAAAAAATAATTTAATAAGCAGCCTTACATCTATATCTGTGATAAAGGTGTAAACAGAAAGGAATGTTTGGTTGTAAACTTTAATTCTGGTTGAAAAAACATTTATTGGGCAGGTTAGAAAACATTCTCATATATATTCACAATTAGTGTTGATTATTTAACATTTAGGTGATCTCATGCCTCCTTACAAGTATTATTTTGTTAGTTATTAACTACATAAATATTCTGCTTTGTCTAAATAGAGAGATTTAAACTTGTTTTCATGTCAGAGTTCCTAATCAGAGACCAATCTAGAGACTGGGTGGAGTTTAGTTTTGAGTTGGGTGTACATAGGTCTTAAAATAATGTATATTATGTCTGTTAATTATGTTTTATCTAACAGTAGCTTGCTCAATTCACTCCTCATATACATAGATGTAAAGAAGAAAGATGTAAAAACACTTAGTGTTGATATTTCACCGTCACACTTCCACTGAATGTCACTGACCAATGTTTGAAATCACCTTTCAACTTTTTACGTGTTTTCTTTGTCTGTAAATCTGAATGGTCAATAGAATATTTTTTATAATGAGTTTGTTTTGATATTTTTCTCAAATTTTATAAGTGGTTTTCCTAAATAAAAAAAAGAAAAACATAATTGGTACCACCATTTTGACTGTGTACCAGGGCCATATCAGCTCAGCCTTTCTGGAGTGAAGCTCTGATGCAGGACAGGGTTTTCTGTCCAATATCCTTGCTTTTGTCCTCTGAGCTCCTAATTGTTCTTTTCTTTATAGGACTAAGACCAAATTACCACCTTTGTTGAAGTTTTGATAATGTTTTGAGATGTTTTTCATCAGTGCTTATTTAATGTAAATGCCTGTAGATTGTGTTGTGTTATTTTGTGTGGTTTGGGTTGTGTTTTCCTGTGTTACACTGATGTGGAATGAAAAAATGTTGTGATGTAGAACATAAAAATAGATGTACTAGAAACTCAATAAATTGTGCTTACATTATGAATTTTAAATGCATATTATTTATTTTGGGTTTAAGCTTACTAACGATGAGAAAAAACAAAGAAAAAGTGGTTTTGAACACCTGCCATCCATATTTTTGGTGCTAAAGCAAGAATGTCTGTAGTTTTAAAGATCCATCCTTTTTCTTTACCTGCTTTTTGGTGCAGAGTATGTATCAGGCGAGCTGGTGCCTTTTTCTGGCGGTCATTGTGTAAGAGGCAGAGGACATCGTAGACAGGTCCCAAGTCCATCACAGAGAGAGAAACAACTCAATCTCTTACCTGAGGACAATTTAGAGTTATAATTTAACCTAACATGCATGTTTTCAGTCTGTGGGAGCAAACCAGAGTAACCAGAGAAACCCATGTGCAGTGGTGGCCAGACTGGGACCACTACTCATACAGGGGTGGCCAGGAAAATTACATCATTTTTTTACTTGAAAGTTTCTGCGTATCTTTGTGTTTTTTGTCATTTCCTTATGTCCTTATACAGACAGTGACTACCTAATAAACATGGGCATCAAAACCATTTTAAAAGTGGGGGGTCTAGGGGTCCTCCCCCAGAAAATTTTGAACAAAATAGATGCCATTTCCTGCATTCTGATGTACTTTACCAGGTTGTTAAACATACTTTTGCCTAAATGAATTAACACTTAATTTAATAATTATTTCAGAGACAGATTATTCATTAAACTAGTTCCATCATCCTGTTTTTAAACTCACTGCTACAGCTGAGATAATAATGTGACAATTTATTATATCCAATGATTTTAGGGGTGCTTTTTACTTGTATATTGTTTATTGATTTATTTTTAATTGTAACACATGTCATTGTGCCGAATAAAGATGACCCCCAACTGCATGTTTAAAACTAACAACAACCAACAACTGTTCAGGAGGATTATTACACCCCTAAAATGTTTTTTCACTGTGGAAGGGGTGTGTGGCCAAAGGCTGTGTCCAAAACGGTGGGCCGGGTCCTCCGAAGGACCCAGACTACTCGGTCGAGGTGGGCCGGGTCCTTGGTGGACCGGGAAGACTGGAAAAAAAGTGTCTGTGAATTTGGACGGTCTAGCCTCCTGTCCTTACCCTGGCGTACGTCATGTCACCTAGCAACCATGATGACGCTATCCAGAAGCAAAATTAGATCAAAATGAGAAAAATAGCGTTATTAATATCACAAAACAATGATAACAATAAAATTAACTTGAAGAACTAATAGACCCGCCGTAGGTGCATGTTTATTTCACTAAATAACTTTGTTTTTTTTTCTGACAAAAATAATATTTAAAAACATGTCAAATGATAAAAGTAATAAAATTACAACCGCTTCAATTTTTTAGTTTTTAAATCGCCAGATTTTAATTAAAACATACTTTTCTCTCGCTTCGTCTGACATTACTAGCTGAAAAAAAAATCTCTGGTCGGACCGCAATGCATTATGGGATATGCATGCAAGGCCGGGAAGGATCCATCGAACCATCCTTCAATTCAGGGAAAATGAAGGACGCATTTGTTGGCCGCATCGGAGGAGTCTTCGGTTTGGGACGGCCTTTGTCGCGGCGTTGTGACGTAAGCGGCCGACGAATTCGTCCTTCGGAGGACCCGGACTCGCTGTTTTGGACACAGCCAAAGATTTGCCTGTGGTGGCCCTGGCCACCCCCTGGCTCCGCTCCTGCCCATGTGTGCATGAGAACATACAAACTCCATGATCCACTGCACCATTTCACCCCAGCATCATAATTAAACATACCAAACAATAATACCTGTTATGGTAGAAAAGCAAAGAAAAATGAAGGGAGTTGTGTAAAATTTCAAATTGTTCAAAATTTTAACTAAATAGCTTAGAAATTAGTTTTTTTCTCAAGATATTTTGTTTTTAGCTTGTCTTTTGCTACTTATAGCTAATCTTTTGTAGCTTTTTACTATATTTTAGATGACCTTTTGTTACTTTTAGGTTTTAGTGTTTTATACATTTAGCTAGTGTTTTGCTAATTCTGTATTGTTTTATTTATTTTGACCAGCATTTTGCTATTTTAATCATTTAGAACTTGTAGCTAGTGTTTTGCAGAGTTGTAAAGTAACAAATACAAATACTTCTTTACTGTACTTGAGTAGAAATTTTGGTTTTACTCAATTTTTTAGATGACATTTTAATTCTACTCATTTTATATGTACTTTCTACTCTTTACATTTTTGAAAAAGGTAAAGCTGTTACTCCTATTTCCTTTTGGCTTGTTTTCAGCTTGTTATTGTTAAAAATATATAAAAACCCATCCGGATAAATTGTGCCTCCTGGGTAGAGTGAATTTAACTGGTTGGACGAGAAGTTTAAATATAAACCCTTCTGACACCCTTTTGGGGAGATCACCTCAATAAATGTCATTTTGAACAATCTAAGTGCTTTTACTCAATAGTAAAGTACATTTTACACCATAAATTTAAAGCATCATTTATTGTACTTAATACTCTTCTAGAAGACTTTACCTTTTACCAAAGTAATTTTATGTTAAAATACTTGTTTTACTGTTGTTTTGAGGTATGTTGTTGCTTCTAGCTTTTACTACCATTCTGATTTATTGTTTTCTTTTGGCTAGGGTCTGCAGAAAATGCAATTCTTCTAGTTATGCGTGAACTTCACTTTAAAAATGTAAATGTTCCATAGAGGTCGTCAGTAGATCAGGGCAGTTTGCCTGCAGCCGAACAGTTCATAAATAGCACGATAGAGATTCATTAGAGCTGGATGTCCTCACTACAGCTTGAGACCACGGCACAGCTGCCAGTTTCTCACGGTGGTGATGCTGTTCGCTGCAGAATGTCAAAGTGTTGATGGTTCACTTTATCTTTTCTGGCAACCAGAATCAATCATTACCTGGCACAAAGCAGCATGACCGAAGAAGAAGCGGGAGGGCAAATAGGACCTGGAGCCAAACCAACAGCAAAAGACAGAAGAACTGTGTTCATGATGAAGCACATTATAACACACATTAGTTTGGTACAAGAAGAAGAAGGAGGTTTAAAATGACTTTTGAGACAAGAAGATACTAATATTTAGAGGTGAGTGATTTTCTGTCACAAAAACATCAGATTTTAAAGGTTGAACGAGTTCTCAAAAAGATTAATTATATGACATTGAAACATATTAAAGTTAAAACAAAATATTCCTTAATATTTAATTTGTGAAGCATTTAAGGGTCGTTAGAAATGATTCCCAACAAAAATTATATAGTTTTAAAAATACCAGAGTAAACAGCAGACACACTCCGGTGCAGCAGGACCACTGCAGGATTTCAGTTGCTTTTTATGTTGTGCGAAGAAGAAGAAAGTTGTTTCCGCTGGTTTCCGGTGACGCCACTTCCTTTCTGTTCGAGCCAACCTCGAAGTGAACACGCGTTCGCCTGCCTAGCTCAAGTGAGTGCCTATTTTAAAACCAAAATAAAGCATCAAGCCCTGGTGAAACAGTGCAACTACCAAAATAAAAAACTAACCTCCCAGCACCGATAAGTTAAATCATGAAAAAGCGCCATTTTGTTCAGATTTGTCTTTTAATACGTGGTTAGCCGTAGCCTGGTTAGCCGTTAGCGTAGCAGCGGTAGGGAAGAATGCGATTATTCTTAGACAGAAAAACGTAAAGTTGTGTTGTTTACACTTTTAGGCCAGGTTTGTCATGTAGAATAAAGTTGGGTTAAAGCAGAGACATATTTAACACGTAAAGATGGCAGACTGGATGAGAGCTGGGTCATCCTCTGGAAATTGGCACCGATTTGTTGTGTAAAATGACCACAAATTCAGAAGCGTTATCATTGTAACACTTAAGGTTATTTATTGAAGTGCTACAAAAGCTTCAGCTACTGTATTTGTAAGGTTTTTTGAAAAACTATTACTAAATTAAAATATTGCTTAATTACAAATTGCTGGTTGGCCTAATCATAACTCAAAGTTGTGACTACATTTAATAAAGAGGTTGTTTCTTTGCATAATACTCCTTAAAATATTCTATTTTTGGAATTTAAGTGTTAAATACTTAACATTAGTCCTTTTAAACTGGATTGTATTTATACTTTTAGTCACGAACAGTTTTATTCAGACATTGTTGACTTTATTTATAGGATGCGTTACGTTGCTGCTTACCTGCTCGCTGCCCTGGGTGGCAATGAAAACCCAGACACCAAAGACATCAAGAAGATCCTGGAGAGCGTCGGCATCGAGGTTGAAGATGCAAAGATGTCAAAGGTACAAAGCTGTGTGCCCCTTTTTTTTTTTTTTTTGAAAATCATATCCGCAATTTCATCACCATTGCTTACAGCTGATGTTGATAAAATATCTCTAACAGGTCATCTCTGAGCTTAAAGGCAAGAATGTGAATGAGGTGATTGCCAGCGGTAAGTTTAACTTCTTTTTTTTTTTTCTTTTTTTTTTTGCCTGATATTTAAATCGTGTTGCTGAAATCTTGAATGGCTCTCTAGTTATAAGCAGTTGTGATGTTTAATCCAGAAATACATTATTTCAGTTTTATCAAACTTAGTAGTGTCTTAACTTGTTTTTAATGTTAAGTTCTATATCGAAACAAAATGTTTTAGAAGATGTAAAAAGGCTGAGTTCAAATGACTTTTGAAAAAATATGAATAAGAGGTCTTTGTTCTTTACTATAATAACTAACATTTTATAACATTTGAAAGCTAGATGAACCAAAAATAATGGAGCAACAAGCGCACAATCTAGTTGTAGAATAGATTTTTAAGTTTATGGCAGGTTCCTTTGAAGTAACAATGCTCAATTCTTTGACTAGTTACTGTTTACTTTGTTTGAGCCAGACTCAGTTGCGCTTTTATTAATGATCAAATATGAGCATTTAAACAGTAAAAAATCTGTTTTGTAATTTGACAAAGTAAAACCAAATTTTCTCTGGACTAGGAGTGATTGATGCTCACTTCAAAAGATAAATTTAATTGTAAATCTTGTTAAACAGAGAATTTAGTGTGCAACTTTACTGCTGAATCATATTCTGTATCGTTTGTGACTTCTCTCGTTACTGCTGCAAGTCTCCATCATCACCTGTTCTTCATCTCTGCCAACATGTTTCTCCTCAGGTTACGGTAAACTGGCCAGCATGCCAGCAGGAGGCGCTGTTGCTGTTGCCAGCTCTGCCGCTGGTGGCGCAGGTGGAGCTGCTGCTCCTGCTGCAGGTGAGCATTGCAGCTTAGCACCTTGTTCACTGACACGGCACAAAAAACAGAATTTAATGTTTGTTTTTTTGTGATAGTTTTTATATTTTTATTGTTCCTTTTGTTATGTTTTCGAGGTTTTAATTTAGTGTTTTTAAGGATGAATATGAATGTGAGCAACAGACTTCCTTATAATTTCCTCTGGATTATTAAAGTACCACCTAACCTTGTATAATTTATAAACACAGGCTGCCAAGTTGTCAATTTTAGATTAAATAATGCAGAAAAAGTGTGGGGGGGGGGGGGGGGTCGGAGTGAAACATTTTTTCCCATGTTTTCTTAAGGCACAGTGTGTTTATTTAAAAATACATATATTTACTTTTTTGAGAACCTTAAATTTAAATATATAATGTAAAACAATGCGAAAAATGACTTGTGTGTTGTGTTTTATAGCTGCTGCTGAGGAGAAGAAAGAGGAGAAAGATGAATCTGAGGAGTCTGGTGACGACATGGGATTCGGCCTCTTTGATGACTAAACCTTTTCAAATCATAAATAAAATTTGTAAAAACTTAAATGTTGCTGCTGTGAGTTGTTTTTCCAAATTTTTGCATTCTTTAGTTGTGATATTTATTTTATTTACCTCAGCCAAAAACATCCAAACATTTTGTATTTTGATTATCTGATTGTGTTTTATAATTATTATTTAAGTTATGACTTGACAAGTTTCCATGTTTAAAACTCGGTTGATGCATTTATTGCATGTAAACTGGACATGGTTGACAGTAGATGGCAATATTTACTGTTTTAATCAAGCCAAGGTATATCCAGGATGTCCTTCGCTTCGGACTCGAGTTCAGCCTTTTGAATGAGTCATGGTGATAAACACAGGTCTCGTCACCAGACACCCACACCTGCATTATTTACAGGCAGAAATGGTCCCGTTTCTGTTGACTTGTCTGTACGTCAGCACCTGTGAGGAATGGAAAAATGTCACATGAAACGCTAAATTGTGCTGAATTAGACACTGGCTGTGTGACCTGTCGTCAGCACTTTTCTCGCCCAAGTAGTACTTAAATGCATTTTGGATTTAGATGTTTTACGTTTTCAGGCTATGAAACATTTTAGGACCACATGGATACATAGATGGGATTTACTTGTTAAATGAAAATGCCTACGTTTTGTTCCGATTTGAAAAGAATTGTAAAATATCTCAGTGGTAGTCTGGGATTGTAGTGTTTAGAACTGAGTAAAATCAGCTGATGCTTCTTCCCGGCAAACAGAGTCAGTGATTTTAACAATGTAGTTGCAAAACTAGTTTAGCAGCTGGTTCTTAACCTTGTCATGCACTTCATCAACACGTGCATTTGTTACCATCGCTACCCCCACACCCTTGAGGTTACAGTACACCCGAGTATTCCTCTGTTGTAACATGCTAAACAACTATTGTAAAACATTCAGATGAGGAATACATGAACTGATGTGAACTTAAAAATTGATGACTTCCTGTTAAGAAACAACATCTAACATTTCCAGAAAGTATTTCTCAGTAAACCACTTGATCAGGTGTTGTATCATGGTCACTTGGCCATTTCCTTTGGTCACCGAATCCTCTTTTTAAATGTGCTTATGTCATTGTAAGGGTGTGTCTGATGGGGGGGGGGAATCTAGAAAGAGCTGAGTCATGTGTTGTAAATCGAGTCACGTATAACATGTCTGTTGTAAAGCCATGACACACAGACTTGTGACTTTGGGCTTGTAAAAAGTACGATACTACTTCTATTAAAGTTTAAATCTAGTAGTTTGAAATGAGCTAATCATTTACATAGAAACAAACAAAGCCACAATTTAACAAATTTGAGATAATATATGGAATCATGCATCTACATTAATGAGCTTTGTACATCCTTAAAATAAACAAGGTCTATAAACAAACAACAAAAGTTGATTATAAATGACAAACTAAATGTGAAGGTCATGACAGAACATTCAGTTGAGCATTCTTTTAATTTTTTTTAATGTGTTATTTTAGTATCGTGGCGCTACTGGACTATACTAATGTCCATCTAGGGTAAATTAAAAGTATAGCCGACAACCGTTTACACAAATAAAAGTAAATTTAAAGTTGTCCTAAAATGATGTAATGCAAACATAAGTTAATTAGTGGTGTTAATTTGTTGACCTACTTCAACTCAAGCAAATAAACATAAATATTTTATATAAACATAAATATTTTATATCAGTGGCAGATCATTTTATAATATTTTATTTACCATGTTTTTTAATGAACTGCGCATCTCCAGATCAAGTTGTTTACAGCAAGTCTCCGCCCTCTTCCGGAAGTGACGCACACATCTGGTCTGGCTTATATAAACTGAGAGCGCACGCGCTGAGGCTCACAGTTCATCTTTTCGTTTGGACACAGAAGGTTACCTGCTTCAACAGTGCTTGAACGGCAACCTTTCGACTGTCCAGGACACCTCAGGACGAAACCAGGCGCTTCTGCATTTTAATTTTTTTCCATCGAGAAACCTTGAAACGTCAGCGAAGCTTATTCCTCCATCTCGCTTAGCTCGAGCGCTAACTCTGTTTTGCTAACGCAGCCCAACTCGAACGTCAAAAACCGACTACATTCAAATCAGGTAAGTGAATAAATCAGGGTTCTGAAATGTGCTTTTTTTTTGACGATTTGATCGTATAAATGTAATCGTATCCTATGCATCCCACCATTTGTCCACCCCCGCCCCCACCCACTCTCCCCTCTTGTTGTTGTCCTCCAATTCTTGCGCATTTTTTTCCACCGTAGCGTCAGTGCTATTCCTGAAAAAATGCTTTACCACACTTTAAGCAAAAATACGAATCTTGTTTATTTTTAAATCCTAAGCTTGCTTTGTTCCCGTTTGCTCTAATTTGCCAATTATTCAATTAAGCATCTTTGTTGTCTTCAGAACCATGACTTCCCAGGTGAGACAGAACTTCCATCAGGACTGCGAGGCAGCCATCAACAGGCAGATCAACCTGGAGCTGTATGCCTCCTATGTCTACCTGTCAATGGTGAGTTTTATTAAAATGTGCACATTTGGTCCGCTTGGTATGTAATGGCTTTTATAGATGCAGGTGGAAAAAAGTGTTTTGTTTTTTTAAAGGGGAAATTTTGATTTGAGTGTGATGGTTGCACTTTAAAAAGCGAACTACTTTCATTTAAAAGTAATTCATCTTATATCTTTTGTAGGCCTACTACTTTGATCGGGATGACGTGGCACTGAAGAACTTTTCCAAGTACTTCCTCGATCAGTCCCACGAGGAGCGCGAGCACGCTGAGAAGCTGATGGAACTGCAGAACAAGAGGGGAGGAAGGATCTTCCTGCAAGATGTCAAGGTAATTAAACCTGTACAAGGTTCCTGTGGATCCTTATGTCTTAAAAGGCATTGAATTTATCAATCCAAAAATAAGGCCTTAATTAGCCTTGAAATGTCTTGAATCAATCTTAAGTTTTAAATGTTTACACTTTGTACATAGGATGACAAATTTTTTCTCAAATATTACAGTAATTGTTTTTTTTTTTTTTTTTTTAAATAGACCAATTGCCTCTTACAATCTGTTTATGTATTAAAATAAATATTTGGCTAAAATTCTTGCTAACTGTTAAACTTCATTTCAAGTGGAATTCATTTAGATTTTAATTTTACTTTGCTTAAGCGGTGGGACTACTGCTGTAAAATTAAAGATTTTTTTACTCTAAATTCAGTGCGCTCGAGGCTGTTATCACAATAGTGGTGGGAGGGCTGCAGAGATACAAAGGGCGTAAGTGGCCTGTGCTGCTTATCTCCTGTAACCACTCCCTGAACCTCAGTAAAACGTTAAACTGTAAACCCAGTTTCAGGTGATTAAAGGGCTTGAATGAGGTCTTTGACATCCCCACCCCCCCTGTGAGGAAGTCTCACATTGTTGAACCGGTTTTGTCTTGCAGAAGCCAGACAGGGACGAGTGGGCCAGTGGTGTTGAGGCTCTTGAATGTGCCCTGCAGCTTGAGAAGAGCGTGAACCAGTCTCTGCTGGACTGCCACAAGCTCTGCTCCACTCACAATGACCCACATGTAAGTGTTAAACACATCTGTTGGTTGTAGCAAACAAATCTTGAGCTGTGCTGATTTCTGTGGTTGGCGGTTCAATGAACTCTGAGCTCTAAACCCTTTTTGCTCTTTTTCTCTCAAGCTGTGCGACTTCATCGAGACCCACTATCTGGACGAGCAGGTGAAGGCCATCAAACAGCTGGGAGACCACGTGACCAACCTGCGCCGCATGGGGGCTCCTAAGAACGGCCTGGCTGAATACCTGTTTGACAAACACACTCTGGGCGAAAGCAGCTAAAAATCTGTTCGATCAGCTCTGCAATGGCTTCATAGTTTCTGAAATGAGGAAACTGCTTGTGTTTAATCATGTTATCTGCTTCACAATTCTGTAAAACCAAACAGCTGTTAAAGCTTTCCATCAATACTTCGCTCGTGTCACCTTTTTTTTTTTTTTTTCTGTGTTGTCAAATAGTTAAAAGCTCAAATAAAACCCTCTACTGTCAAACTTTGTTTCAACTGAATTTAATTTGAATTGTTTCACTTCTCTTACAGAACCAAATTTACAGTTCGTTTAAAAAAGGAGAACTGGTCAGGATGTTGACGTACCAAACTCGTGAAAGCTCTGGTTTCAGGTTCCATTTTAAAATGAGTGGAGGAAAATTACCATTTTGTTCCAGGTGCTTGAATTATCTAAAATATATGGTGCAAGCCCACAATAAGCACCTTGTTGCATTTGGCCTCAAATGTCAGGTTGTCTTTGGGATCCAGTTTGAGTTTGAAGCATGGCTAAATTTAAAGCCTTTACTTTTGTCACATTAGTAAAATCAAATCTAAAGCCTGGAATGTGAAGAGGAACTAAACTGAATCATTTCAGTGCAAAGCTGCAGGAACTGAAAACACCAGATGGTTCAGAATTTAAAAATTACCCATTTTTCTGAAGTTGTGTCTTGTAATCCAGTTAAATTTAGTTTGTTTCTAATCCCTAAAAGTACAGGTGCTGGTCATAAAATTAGAATATCATGAAAAAGTAGATTTCAGTAATTCCATTTAAAAAGTGAAACTTGTATATTAAATTCATACATTACATACAAACTCATATTTCATATGTTTATTTCGTTTAATTTTGATGATTACAAATGACAACAAATGAAAATCTCAAATTCAGCATATCAGAAAATTAG
>JAUBOC010000043.1:5175783-5202563 GCA_032275365.1 Anablepsoides cearensis | reverse complement strand
CTTCTAGAAGCAGTAGAGACCCAAAAGTAAGTTTAAAAACATGAAAAAAGTGAATTTTGCATAATAGGTGCCCTTTAAATTAAATCCTGTGTAAGTGAGCTCATTCTGAGCTTCTGTTCGTATAAAATAAATAGAAAAACAAAGACAAACACAGGTCCTGATGATTTACTTCACTTTGATGCCCAACATTCACATTTTCCCAACATCCTGATCTTTTGAAACTTTTCATGACCTTTTGTAAATAAACACAATGTTGGACTTTCCTCTGTTTATCTGCTGTCCTGCTGTCAGAGTTAAATATCTTCTGCCAGAAAAGATAAAAAAAAACACTCCTAATGAGGCAATATTTACCTTGTTTTCTGTAATAACAAGTAAAAGCTGCAAGCCGTCACATTTAAGAGCATTAAAGTCTGTAAGCAGCGTTTACGTTTAGTAAACGATGACGCAAACTTATGATGCAAATAATTCATAAATAATATAATTTAAAATCACACAAAGCCAGAGTTAAAAAAAGTAACATAAATCTAGGAGCCTAATGATCAGAGGGAATCTGGTTTTATTTATGCATACTCCAGATTCATTTTTGTCAAACTAAATTTAAAATATTAATTTTATTTAGAAATTATTAAGAGGAACCTGAACTTTAAAAAATATTTTATTTTTATTCTTGGTTTATTTAGGAATGTCCTCTTGTGGACAAAGGTTTTGCAATCCTATTTTTCTGTTCAAATTTCCGAGAATCGGGTCATTTCTTGTTCGGAGCAGAAAATTCCAGATCCGAGTTTTGATTTGTTTGTTTTGTCCCACATGATATAAATATTCACAGCAGCAAAGAGGCTGAACTCGCTGAAGAGAACAGATTACAACAGAATATTGTCAGCATGAGGTAAGCAAAAATACTAAAATATTCTTTTTTAAATCTCTCTGAATGCATACAGCATCATTAATTAATGTTCTATAAAAATTATAAATAAATATTTTATTCAAACACAACTGAGAATTCATCTAACCTCTTTTGATGAACTTGTAAAAGCTTGAAATCAAACGTTTAATAATTAAAATCTTGTTTAATTGTGTCAGTTTTTGTTGGTTGAGAAGAATAAAAAGTTAATATTTAGTTTTTCATGTTACAGGTTTTCTCTGCTTCTTGTCCTGGCTGTGTGGATCCTCCTGGCAGAGGGACAGACTTCTGTTTTAGGTAAAATCTAAATTATTTTCTGACAAAAACATTTGTCAAAACTTAAAATATCTTATTTATTAGTTATTTTTCATCATTTTTAATTGTTTCATTAATGCATATAATTCAAAATACTTTCCAACATATGAATTAAAGAAACTATTTCAAAAAACTAAGAAATTAACTGATAGAAGCATTTAAACCATGTTTATAACCTACGAATCAGATATTCAAATCGAAAAGATGGAAATAAGTTTCTGCCTGATGAAAAATATATTTCTTTATTTACTGTGAAGATCCCATAAAACAAAATGATTGTGTTAACTGTATTTCATGGCAATCTGTCCAATAACTGTTGAGATAATTGAGTCTGGAGCGAAGTGATGGTTCCTGCCGGCTGTCCTGTGCTCCATTAAATTAATGGTGCACTTTTAAAGAATCATTGAAAATGACAAATCCGGCAGGAACTCCAAGAAAACACATTTATATTCAAACCTTAATGCAGAATATTGTACATAATATATTGACAGATTCTCTTATTTGTTCTTTTTTTTACTCACAGGCTTCATTTCTACTAAACTGCTCTTCAGGTTTATAAATCCTGTAGGAGATGAGATCAAACGCCACTCATTTACCTGAAAACAACATGACTAAAACTAATACTGAGGAAAACATTAAATAAAACATTTTTTACTCACACAATCTCAAAATACATTAAACTAATAAAACTAATTAATTATTTAAACGCCTGTGAAATTAAATTTGCTGCGTTGAACATATTAATTGAGAAAGACACTGCAGTGTGCAGAGAGTTAATCCTGTCAGGAATTTAAATTAGGGAAAAACATTAGTTTTTAATTTGTTTTAATCACTTTGAAGAGGCAGACATGATTATCTGAGACACAAAGGAAAAAAGCATCACAGAGTTTACTGGTTTATGTAGAGAAATAAAAACAGTGATGGACTAATGTCTGAAGCTTTAAACAATGTATTTAACTAAAAGATCTCATGCAGTATTCTGAGACGTAACACTCAGAGGATGTGGACGCTCAGCTACTGTCACATCAAATTTTAGCACAATAGTATCTGTAAAACTGACTGAGTTCAAGCCATTACTGTGTGGCGGCCATCTTGAATTGGGTTGACTTGCCATCCATGAAAATTTGAAGCTTCCTGAGTGAACAGAGGCATAAAAAGCTAATAATTGTGCCTAAAGGTTTCAATTATATGTTTTGGGTCTCTACAAAAAAACAACACTAATAATCTTCTTTTTTTTAAACTGCAGCTTCCACATTACGTTCCAGGCGAATGGTCGGGGGGATCCTGGCTCCTCATGTCCCCTGGCAGGTCATGGTCTACCTGTCTGATGGTGTGCTGGATGGGGGCTACGCCGGAGGGGCTCTCATCTCTGACCGCTGGGTGTTAACAGCCGGAAGAAACCTGTTTGTGAGGAAGAGTCGGCGGGACATTCAGGGACAAAGTCCTGTTGTTCCTAAAGTTTACGTGGGAATCTCAAAGAAGACGGAAGCTGGCGACAACAACCAAGCTAAAGTAGAGAAGGTGAATAAAACGATTAAATTAATTGTTTCTTGCAAAAACAAAGTGTGAATGTAGAGAATGGACATAAAATCTAAAACGGCTAAAGCTAAAAATGCAGAACACAAGCTAAAAGCTAAAAGAAGCAAAACACTGAAAATCAAAAGTAGCAAAATCATACTAAAATACAAAAACATTAGCTAAAACCTTAAAAAGTTAAAGTTAGTTAAAATCGCCAGAAAGGAAAACACCTAAAAGCTAAAACTAGTAAAATTCACTTTGATACGAAAGAACCCGTTAGATAACAAAGAACAGCATAAAACTAGCAAAACACTAGCTACAAATAGCAAACATTTACTTTAAACTAAAGCAGCAGAAAGGTAGGTAAAGCAGCTTAAAACTAGCAAAATACTAGCTAAAAGTAGGAAACATGTAAAACTAAAGCAGCAGATAGGTAGCCAAAGCAGCTTAAAACTAACAAAACACTAGCTAAAAGTAGCAAACTACTTTAAAGCTAAAGCAGCAGATAGCTAAAAGCAGCAAAATTAGCAAAATGCTAGCTAAAAGCAAAAGCAGCACAGTGCAAGCTTTTTAGCTAAACGTAAGGAAATAGTAAGTAATAGTAGTAGTAATAGTAAGGTAATAGTATCAATAATTTGGCTACATATTAAAGCTAAAACTAACAAAATGGTTGCTAAAAGCTAAAGCTAGGATAAGAAGATAAAAAATAGAATACATGTTTGAAGAAACGGAAGAGAGTGGCAAAAGTAAAAGCGAGAAATTTTTTTGTAAAAATTAAATGTGAAGTCACAGCATCCATCTCCAGAATGAGATGAATGTTTAGATGAATGACTAAACTAGAACAGTGTATACAAAAAAGAACCAGAGTGAGAATGCTGAATCAGGATTTTTCTTTTATGATTGCTTCTGTATTCCTGCAGTCTTGTTTTTTCATGTTTTGTTGTAAATAAAACTTTGTTGTTTTTCATGTGTTGTTTTGTAAAAACAAAAAAAAAAAAAAAAAACTGTTGTGGTTTGAAGCTTCAGGGTTAGTGAGGAAAAAACAACATGACTGGTGACAGAAGAACAAACACTTTTCAGAATTTCTTTCATCTTCCTCAGAACGCTTTGAAATATGTTACACTTCATGTCTTCAGGCATCTCAAACTTATAATGAAAAAAGAAAAACTTCTTTGAATTGAAATGTTTAGTTTTGCTGCTAGGTTTTCAGAAGGTGAAACCAGATATTTAATAAAGATTGTAACCCTTTTCTCCCCCCTGCAGGTTGTTCTCCATCCAGGTTTTCAGTCTCAGTCCGACTGGGACAACGACCTGGCTCTGATCAAACTGGAAAACCCTGTGATCGTGAGCGATAAGGTGACTCCGATCCCCCTGCCAGAGAGAGGCCAGGACCTGGACTTGGTGCCGGGTGGTTCAGGGGTTCTTGCAGGCTGGGGCTGGGGGGTCCACCTCACTCCAGCTGCATCTCTTAAACACCTGGTGCTCCCCCTGGCCAACAGCTCTGACTGTAAAGCAGAATACGAGCGTTCTGCGCTCACGCCGGCCGTGGACGATAACATGCTCTGCACCGGACCCACCGAGTTTCAGGAGAACGTTTGTTTCGGGGATGCCGGAGGCGCTCTGGCTGTCACAGATGCTCAAACCGGAGATGTTTACGCTGCAGGAATCCTTTCATACGACAAATCCTGCAGCAGGTACAAGCACGGAGTCTATATGAAGATTTCCTCGTACTTGCCTTGGATCCACAGCGTCATGAGGGGAGATACAGAGAAATCGTCTGCTCTGCGCTCAGATGCAATGTCTAAGATGGTCTCACGGCAATTGTAGAGCTTCAGGCCCTTTTTGTTTTGATGGATGTTTGTTTTGAGATGATTGTTTCAGTAAATAACTAGATTAAATGATGTGATGAATGAAGTTATAAAATAAAGTATATCTCATTTTCAAGAACATGAAGACTCTTTGTTACACATTAAAGTGACACTTTCAGGTTTAATTTTTTTATATTTTGTTGAAATCAAAGTGATTTAGGACAGGACAACACTTTTACAGAGGGCCACATGAGCGTTAAATAATTAACTTTGACGCTTTGTGTTTAACTTCAACTAAAATTAGGAAATATCACGTTCTTTGTATTGTTGAGCACTGCTAACCTACAATAACTGAGCTCTACGTGGTATTTCCTGCATAGCAACATCGTTTTAACATTTTCTCTTTTAAACACTGAAAATTACTACGTGTACAACTGACTTAATCTAAAATAAATAATACAGAAGTACAATTTAAAGTCAAATTATGAATTTTATTCATTGATTTAATTTCAAATTAAATCAAATTTTGCAAATCACAATGTAAATTTTGAGAGGAGAAAAAAATATATATAACAAGCTAACTGCTAAAAGGAGCAAAACACTAGGGGATTATCAAAAATTGCATAGTCCTACCAAAATGCAGCAAAACACTAGCTAAAACCTTTAAAAAAAAAAGCCAAAAGAAGTAAAATGCTAGTTAAACTGGTTAAATAGAAAACACTACCTAAAAGCTAAAATTAGCAAAAGTTCACTTTGAAATTAAAGCAGCAGATAAGTAAAAGCAGCATAAAAACAGCAAAACACAAGCTAAAAGTAGCAGTCATTTACTTTAAAATTAAGAGCATCAGACAGGTAGCTAAAAGTAGCATAAAACTAGCAAAACACTAGCTAAAACTAGCAAATGTTTAAAGCTAAAGTAGCAGTTAGGTAGCTAAGAGCAGCAGTTTTATTCACTGTTGAGTTGAATTCTGAACTCTCCCACTTCACGACAGGGAATTACCACTTGAGGGGCATTCCAGTTCAGATTTGTAAGTGGGAAGTTCCCACTTCCCATCATAACTTGGTCGCAGCAAAAATAAAGATTTTATACGACAAATTTTGCCATCTTGGCTACTTTTAAACTCTTTGCATCATCACTTTGAGGTGGTATGCCAGCATTTTGTGGGTAAAATAATCAACATGCATTATGGGAGATATAGTTTGTAGTCAATGATTTTTATTTTGCTTTATTTACATTTATTTAGACAGGTAGTCTCATTTACAAAATATACCTGTAACACACACACAACATCAACCGTACATTTATTTTAAGACATTAATATGTGAGGGTCTCGCAGGCCACATAAAATGCTGTCGCTGGCCAAATGTGGCCCGCTGGCCTTTAGTTTAACACGGTGCAGAATATTTCAAAAAAAGGGATAAAACCTGAACTTTGTTTTTGTCTCACAAAAAGTTGTGTTTTGACCAAGAGTAACCTCCCTCAACTGTCACAACTCTCTTATTCTTCCATTTGAAAAGCTTTTTGATTTGTGCTACAGTTTTTAAACTGAAATGAAACAGACGTCAGTTACGAGAACCTGTGTTCACACGAGACGCTTCACTGATCCTCATTTAACTTTAAAAAGACAACTTGAAAGCGTCACAGCGTTTCATCAGTCCAAAGCTTGAAAGCAAACATTTTAACAATGAACTAAAATGGAGGATTGCACAATTCAAATGTTGCCTTCAGGAACACAGCATCAAAGATAAATATATATATTTTTGTCCAGCAGGTGTGTCCACTCTGCCATCACTAATGAACTGTCTCAACAACAGAAACCTGGAGAGGTGTGATGCTGGCAGCTGCCTGTCCACTCAATACAACATGACTGCAGAAGATAAGAGGGAAAGAAAAATCAAAGAGACGACTGTTTCTATTCCTCTGGGCATTTTGTTTTTGTCAGGGTTGTGTGAGGAAAATGTTGAGGCAGATATTTTTATTACTGACATGTCAATGGTGTGACTTCTTTATTCTGCTGATGACAGGAAGGAAACTGTAGCTTGTTTAACACTCAATAAACTGCATAATTTATTTTGATTCTAGCTACTCTTTTCTTTTGCTGTTTAGCTTTTGCTACTTTAAGCTAGCCATTTGTTACTTTTAGCTAACATTTTTTATTTTTAGCTATTCTTTTGCTACTTTTATTTTTAAACGAGATTTTGCTGTTTTTAGCATGAAGATATTCATTTGATACGATGATAAGTTATTCCTTTATTGTTTCAGTTTTTAGTAAGCTTTTTGCTACATTAGGATAGCCAGTTGTGACTTTTAGTTTTTAAATAGCACTTTGTTATTTTTATTTTTAACTAGGCTTTTGATGCTTTTAGCCACCCTTTTGGTGTTTTAGTTTTTTTCTTTTTGCTACTTTAGGACAGTCACTTGCTACCTTTAGCTTTTAGGTAGCATTTTGCTATTTTTATTTTTAGCTAGTCTTTTGCAATGTTTAGCTTCTAGCTAGCCTTTTGATGCTTTTAGCGACCCCTTTGGTGCTTGAGATTTCAGTTGGCATTTGGCTAATTTACGAAATTTTTGTGACTTTTAACTTTTAGCTAGCGTTTTTTTACTTTCAGTGAGCATTTAGCTACATTTTATTTTAAGGCTAGCTTTTTGTTATTTATAGCTACTACCTTGTATTTTCATGTTTTAGCCTTTTGATTCTTTTAGCTTCTAAAACCAGTCTTGACGTTTTAGCAATTTTTTGGTGATTTAATTTTTTGCTACTAGCTTTTAAATTCTAGCTAGTATTTTAATGCTTTTAGCTAACATTTTGCTGTTTTAGCTTCCAGCTGATCTCCCGATGTTTATAGTTACTCTTTTGCTACTTTAGTTTTCAGTTTTAATGCTTTCAGGTTACAAAACATTGTCAAAAGAGTAATCACTGAAGCAAAGGTTTTATTTATTTTTTATCTTTTTTCCAAAAAGCTAAAGAAATACAAATTTAGATATAAATATAAAAAACTAAACAAATAGAACAACCCTTAAACAACTATAATAATAATCTTCTAGTCATCATTGAGTTTATAGGGTCTTGGATCCAAAGGAATATTTTTTTGTTTGTTTTTTGATAAATTATTTTCACTGAGTTCACACTATATGTTTTATAACACACTTTAAATAAGTGGAGAATTAAGTTTCAACTTGACTAAAACTTTTCAGACCCTTTAGCATCAAATTTTAATGTTCACTTATTTTACATGCAGATGTGCCACTACATGATTGTTATGCAGACAAAGTAAATTTAACTCTAATAAAAACTATATATTTTTTTCTTCAACAGTTCAGCTCTCAGTTTGAAGTGTGATTTCTGCAGACGTTGAAGTGGAAACAGTGATTTTTCTCGGTCTGATCCATGAACCAAGACGTCGATCACTTCTATTGATTTATTTTAGTCTATTTCTTTTTTTAAATGCCTATATTTCTACAGAACAAAATGCATAATAATCTAACAAAGGTCACCTCAGCAGAGAAAATTAAACATGTGCCAACTTAATAAATATTCATCCATCCGACTCAAACTCTTAGAAGCTCCTGGATTCATTTTGTTTTTGCGAACTGACCAGTTATGTAAAGATTAAAACACATTGTCAGTATAAACAGGAAGGACATAACAACTGACAAATTATGTTATAATTTCAATCCCGTAACTGTAATTAAAGGGGACATCAGGGTATGTTTTATAAAATTAGATAACCAAGTCTTGCCTTTCTATTTGTACCTGAATGCATTGTTCTCATTGCAAACTGTTAAAAATGCAGATCTGACAGGAAATAACCATTTTATCACCTGTTGTGAATCAACACTTCAGCTTTACGAGCTTAAAATGTGATGATGTGTGTAGCTGTGTGTGGATATAACCTTGGTCTTACATTGTTTGCTGTCTTAGAAATTATCTGAATGAGCCCATATAAAAAAGATTATGCTGACTGAGATTTTCTCACTTAGCTGTGAGGATGGAAAGGATTTTATCTATTTAATACACCGCAGTGGCTGGGGTTAATTAAAGTAAGTAAATGCAGTGTAACACTTTGAAGTAGTTAAATACTGTAAAATTTATAATATACTGAACTGTTTGGCTTAAATCATAAAATCTGTTATTTGTGTTTTTTATTACTGTTAGCCTGAAAACACTATACTAAAGTTTTCATCTTTTCTTTTTATTTATAAAATTGTATTTTTTACAGTTTTATGCAAAATATTTCAGGATGTTTCCCAAACCTACTCGTCCAGTAAGTGTTTGACCTTAAAACAAGGACAGGACATTAAAAGACCGAAAGAAGATCTTCAGCTGTGGGGTGATGTGAATCCAGACTTATTTAGTGTTTTTGACCTGTTTTAGCTGAAGTTAAAATTGTAGAAGTGTGTGTTTTTAGAAGATCCGGTGCAGGAAGTTCTCCTCTGTTGCGTCTGAAATATTAATCCTCCTGTCAAAGACCATTACTCTTTATCCGACTCAGAGTGTTCTCTCTGTGGCTCCATCGCTCCTTTCAAGCACTGACTGAGGTCACAACACCAGCATGAAGTAACTTACACTTTTTTTTCCAAATTGGAGTATGGGACATGATAAAAACACAGATTTTAGTTAGAATCTCAGCTGTACTACAACTCATATTAACTAAAATCTAAATAAAAATGGAGAAAACATTTGTGGGTAAGCAGATCCACCTAAATAATCACCATTAAAGGTGAGCAGATGTAAAATATTTAGGTTTTTATCCACACAAGAACAAAATCCATCAGCAATAATCATTTCCAAACAGTTTGGAGCCTCTCTGTTACTTGAGCTTGAAAAATCAGACAGCTGCCATTTAACAGCTGAGACTAAGTCGGAGTTTCTTGTTTTGCAGGAGGAGTTTGTCTAAGATATGATTGGTCTGTTTGACTTTGTGGGCGTAATTTGTTCAAGACATGATTGGTTGCATCGACTATTTTGGGTGGGGTTTAAAGAAGCTGGTGGCAGCTGGGAGTATCTTGGTCAAAAACGGCCAAGAGGCACTTTTATTTTTTTAAATATAAATGTTAATTTTAGTCATAACTTCAGACTGAAAGGTGCTTGCTGCACGGAATTTGAAGTCAACAAATTATGTTGAGATGTTTATAATAATTTTTATTTGAGCTGTTGTTCTGTTTTAATTTGTTCAATAAATCATATTTCCAGGCTGACATTGTAAATAAGAAGTTTTTCTTAATGTTTTGCCTGTTTAAATAAAGGTTAAATAAAAAAATAAATAAAATATATTCACAATAATTTTACTACTACTATTACTTCCCTTTTTAAATTGACCCAAAAGACAAGTCTATCCAACCAATCAGGATTTTGCCAAGCTCCGCCCACACCAAGCCTCCACCTATTATTCAAACCCCGCCCACACACCAATGCCACTAATCAAATTCAGGACAAACACCATGCACACCAAGAACTCCGCCAATCACGGTTAGGAAAAACTCCGCCCATAAAACGTACTCTGTCAATCATGGTTATGACAAACTCCACTCTCACACCAACTCCACGACTCACATTTAGGACAAACTCCGCCCACTTGAATAACTGCCAATCACAGTTAAGACAAACTACGCCCATATTAAGTACTCTGCCAATCATATTTAGGACAAACTCCGTCCACACAAAGAACTTTGCCAATCAACAGTTAGGACAAACTCGGACCTCACACTAACTCCACCAATCACAGTAAGGAAAAACTCCACTCACACAACATTTGTACAACTAAAATGTTTTGTTAAAACATCTAAACGCATCAAATTCATAACAAAATAATTGTGTAATTTAAACACCACCTAAATGTCATTTTTTATAGTGTATGCGTCAGCGCCTACCTTTAGTTTGTCACACCTCACATTCATACAAACAGAGTGGAGCCATTTCCACTGCTTGGTAAAGCAGAATTTATCCTGTCTTTTGTTAGTTCTGTGTGAGCTTTATGCATAATTGATGTCATTGCCAGGTCAGGATTCATGCTTCCTTTTAATATTATAGTGATCATCAGGAAACGGAATGTGATGAGACTCAGATATCAGGACATTCTGTATGCCAATCACAATTTGTCTAACTGGTGCGTCTCAAAAGGAGACAGTACAGATGTTTATTCATAATGAAAGCAAATTCTCAGACTCAGCTTTGTCAAACGAAATATGTTTGCTTGACTGAAGAAGCTTGTTTAAAATAATATTAGATTTTTTTGTGCCTGTTCTTTTTTCGTCTCCTTCCATTCTATGGAGTTCATATTTTTAGATTTCCAAGCTGTCTTGATCCAAACAACTCACATAATAAACTGTTGGCTCAGTAATTTGTAGCAGTAATCATCCCTAATTCCATTTACGGAGCTAGGCATGGGGTGCCACAGGGTGGCCAATGTGGTTTTTAGGGGGGCATATTAAATAAATAAAACTACTCTAGTTTTAAATTTCAAGTTGACTTCCACAGCTAACTTCAACCAACTCTGATTTACTGTATTTATTCATGTATAATACGATCTTGAGTATAATAAAATCATATTTTTTTTTAGCTTAAAAAGCATAAAACATCTAATCATCAATAACCTGTGTATAATACTACGCCACTTTATGGATGATTTCTAGGGTTAAATCTCTAGTATTATACATGAATAAATACAATAGTTATTTAAAAAAATATTGAGCTAAAATTTTGTGTGATTGTTGCTAAGAATGATGTTGAATGTTAGTCTCAACAAAGATAGATGCTAATGCTAATTTCAAAAGGGGGCTATAATTTAGGAATTTTTGAAACACAGCTAAAAATTAGCGTAGTAGTAGCCAAGAAATAATCTTTTACAAAATCTGATTTCAAATACAAAATCCAAGATGGCTTCCAAAGATAATTTTATATGGCTACAAGTCATTTCTATAAATACTGGGCTGAAATTTGATGAGGTGGTAGGTACGAGTACTCCCCATGACATACCTCTGCCAGCAAAATAAAGTTTCTTATTGTATGCCCATCTTTGAAATGCCACACCCCACCCCTGTCAATCATTTGGGTGTGGCACCTGGGGCGAGCAGAATGCCACCCTGCCCACCCCTCTGGCTCCGCCCCTGCCAAATTCAACTATAGAAGCATTTCAGATGAGAGGTGAAACATTTTTTTTACTGACACCTTTGAGATTTTTTACCTCCATCTTTTCAGAGAAATGTGACCAGAAGTAGAGATTTATAGTGACATACAAGCAGATTCATCATGTAGTTTATTCTGTGTACCCTCCTATAATCACTCAGCCTTCTGTACTTTGTAACCAGAGGGGAAGCAACACTTTTTTTTTTGTTTTTCTTTTTTGAGTGTGTGAAGTGACAGGATGCCAAAAGACAACTCAGCCCTGTGGGGTTTAAAAACCTTTAACCTGTCCTTCACTCCTCCGTTCTTTGTTGTAACGCTGACAAGCCTGTCAGTTTCTTTACTTCCTGCATCTGGTTTCACAGAAACCGCCAAGTCATGCTTGTGTTAAACAACAGAAACAAATGTTTTTTCATTATTCAAAACAGTAAAGGTATTCAGTTGCTTTCACGCCCATCACCTCATTCTGAACAGAGACACATAAACATCAAGGGTATTTTGAAAATTACACTTTATCTATATTATTAAGTTTATAATCTATCAAATGTTAGTAGGATTTAAAATGTAATATTCTCATCCATGATCATTTTAGATAAACCTTTTCATAGTTTAAGATTTTTCAGTCTTCTTTTTTCTCCCACACAAACTCTAAGGTGCAGTCCTGCATCTTGGAGATGAAAACGCTGTCAAAACACTGGCTCTGCTCCTTTGTGAACATGTTTTTCCAGTCTCCAATCTGACCTGTTGTGTCAAAGGAGTACATGAAGAAAGAAATACTGAATATTGACTTATGCACAAAAAGTCAGCAGTTTCTCAAACGACAAACTCTGGACCTGCTTTGAGCGTCACATCAGTTGTTTTATGTTTAATTTTACTCTGATTCCTTCACTGTGAAGCAGAATAAACAGATGAGAGCCTACCTTTCCTCATGAAAGAGCCTTTGCTTTGATCCATGATCTCTTCAGGGACAAGCGTGTAGTTGATCATCTTGTTGCTCTTCATGCTGCTGAAGCTGCAGTGTTTCACACAGTTCTGGAGCTCCTCCTCCAGCAGAGGGCGCTGCAGGAAAGAGCTCACCCTGCCTATGGCCCCATGTAGGTCCTGAAAAAACACAGTCATGTTTACTGTTTTAACATTTAACCCCTTCCATCACACAGAAGACACTCAGGCTGGTAATGAGACAAAAAACAGAATAAGTGATAAAAATAACATCTTTACCGTTGACATCTCCTCATAAGTGACGTGAAGCAGATTGAGATCTGCCGCCTGATTGGTCCAGCCTTTAATGTGGTCAAACCAGGACCCATAGTGCACTGAGGAGAGAGTACGTGTGGTCGTTTAATCACATTTCAGTGTTTGGCAGCAGGGTGACAAAAAAGCAACAAACTACCGTCCCGTCGGCTCACGTTTGCCTTCCAGGAACTGATGCAAAAACTCTGAGAAGGAGCCAGCTTCAGGGAGGAAGTTTGCCATTCTGTGAAAGTGATAAAATGACACCAGAACATCTTTAGGGTTTCTGCCCACGTAGATGACCTGCAGGAAAAAAAAACAAGATGCACGTTCAGCACATGTCAACTTGTTTTTAAAGGTGATAAGGAATTCAAAGGTTTTATAAAATGAACTTTACTTGTGGACTGTAACAGATGCAAACTTTAGAGCTAAAACCTGTAGCAGAGGCAGATCTAGGATTTTTCTGAGTAAGGGGCCACAATATTCATAGAGGGGCCAAGTATTTGTTTAGCATCCTTGCATTTAAATCCCTGGTAAGGTGTATACATTTTACCAGTCATATGTTCAAACACTTGTAATGTCAATAAAAAAGCTGTAAATTATCCTTTACATGTATTTTTACTGTACAAAGATAAAATGATCTCAAATGCAATGCATATGAGAAAATGCAGCCATCATTTGTCTGCAAGATTTTCTTAAGAAGAGAAAAATTCTGTAAGATTGATTCATGTTAGTTTCCTATTTGACTCCTTAGCGCCACTAGTGTTTGTTCGTGGAACTGCACACACCATCATCAATCTCAGGCAAAGGACAGATGAGTGACAGGATATATATATATATGTATATATAGTTTATATAAAGTGGCTTTTTTTTTAAATACAACACTTCATGAAGATAATTTATTATGTTTTGTTTGTTATTGTTATCTGTTTTTAAGCTCAATTACGTTTTAGCCACTCATCTCATCTGGTTTAAGTTACCAATTAGCACACCTGTTTATCACTGACCTCATTAACACAATTAATATTTCAATGTTTGCACTTTTCCAGCCCTTTCATCTGACTTACTCTTGAAGGTACTGTTACCTTTGTAATAATATATTTTATTTTTGTTAAGTTTAGTCTTAGAAACTTGTTTTATATCAAAATTAACTTTTACATTTTAGGAATCCTTCAAAACTCACGATTAGTCTGTTAACGAATCTTAACAAACATCATTAATAGTGAAGTTAGAAAATAAATGGTTATTTGGAGCAAATAGGAGGGAAAAAATCAGAAAGTTATGTGCATTTTGTATATTAAAAAACAGTATAGCGAAGGAATTTCCTTTATTTCTCATATGCATTAATATGATGTGAATCACATGTTCTGTAAAATGTTTGCAAAACATCAGCTTTGAGCTGCCAAATGTTATAATGTTTAATATTTGATTTATGTATATGAACAAAACACAGATTTTAAAAAATGAAGTAGGTCCAATTAATTTTGAATTTATTTATTTATTTTTAAATTCTGGATTACTGAGATGCATCAGGACATAGATGGACATGTTTCTGCTTAAACGCAGATTTCAAAGTAATTTATCAGAGAAAATGCTTAAAAGTTCAATTATTTTAAGTGATTTCTTTCCTTCTGGAGAAGTTTGCACTTTGTACACCCAGAATAAGAGTTGTAAAGTGACTAAGTACAAATACTTTGTTACTGTACTTAAGTAGAAACGTTGGTTATCTGTACTTGAGTAATTATTTTTCAGCCTACTTTTAACTTTTACTCCTTACATTTTTACACAGTTATCTGTACTTTCTACTCCTTACATTTTTAAAAAGTTAAGAAGTAAAAAGTCATTTCTCCTATTTTGTTTCAGCTTGTTAGTGTTAAAAAATACTATCCTAAAATATTGTGGATCCAGGATAGAGTGAATTTAATTGTAGTTTGATGAGAAGTAATTGTATACCATTCTGATACAGTTAATCTTTACACAATCCCAATGAATTTATTTTGGAAAATCTAACCAATACTTTTACTTTTAATACTTAAGTATATTTTATATCAGAAATTTACTTTTAATATTTTAATATTTTAATAATATGTAACTATTCATTTCATTAAAAAATATAAACAAAAACACATTTCATACAACAAAACAATACAAACTTTTGATACTTAAGTACAAATAAAATCTGATACTTTAAGACTTTTACTCAAGTAATATTCTTAGAGGAGACTTTAACTTTAACCAAAGTAATTTTATTATATTATACTTGTACTTTTATTCAAGTATCATTTTGAGGTACTTTATACAACACTGCCCAGAATGATTGCTCACACAAAGACAGAAGCATCCAAAGCAAAGGGAACTTGTAAAAGTAAGCATGACGTCCGTCACATTTTGAATTTATAAGTGTAGAAAACATTAATCTGACCCTGGCTTTGGAAGCCTGGAGGGCAGGGCCCAGCAGGTGATGAGGCAGGTGTGTGGTGAGAACTCGAGGTCTGGAGGACGAGGCTCTTAAGAAATCTGCACAGTAGTATTGCTCCAACCAGGGAGCCCGGGTCCAGTTCGGGACGGTCTGGGATTTATGGGGGTCACCTCTGCTGGAAACGAGAGTCACAATTTCCTGCATCCATGTGGTGCCTGTTCAGATACAAAACGAGGACAAACATGAGAAAATATACTACGAGTGCAAGAGCTTTTTTAAAAACTGTGCCGTTAACTGTCCCATTGTAGTAGCACGTCCGTACTGCATTACACCAAACATTTCTGGATTCTAAAGTGACTTGTTGCATTAAATATGGCCGTCTAAATCATCTCCCCTTACCTGACTTTGGGTAGGACACAATCAGGATATCAGTGTCTTCGAACAGGAAACTGAGAGCGTGTTGTAAAGAATCCTGTGTGTGCAGGTGTCCTGGAAACAAAATCCCATGAAAAACCTCTGTGACATCCAACCTGGCCATTCCCTCTCTGAATGTTTTTATAAATACGCTCTGGATCTCTGTACTACTGGTTCTGTATCTTTGAGCGTCTGCCTTCGTAAGAAAAGACTAAAGATGAACTCAGGATTAAATCAGAATCAGGAAATGGAACAAGAACGCCTTAAGTGGGCGTCTACCAATGCTTAAGTGTTTGACCTACCATTATTACCTGTGACCAACATATAATTCATTTATATAAAGGATCCATTGTTGTTTGTAACATTAGACATTGTTTTATGAACATTTACTTAAACTGTAAAATAAACACTGTAAAACTAATGTAGGCTGTTTAGTTTTTATAAATTAAAAAAAAACATTGTCACACGGATGGTACCATTTTAATAACACCGCAAAGCATACTGGGTAATTTTCCAGTGCAAGGTTGTGCTCCACCCTGGAGGTTTTGGATAACATCTTATGATCAGCTCTTCAAACCAGAGCACCATGACAGAGAGGAGAATGTAAAAAAAAACCTCAGCCTGCAACTGAAAATGATAATGGAGCAGATAGCTTTTGCGTTAGCGCCAAGCTAATACATACACATATGTATGGTGATATAGCATTAGCTATGTATTAACTAAAGCCACATATTTATTAGTAATGTAAAAATTTAATTAATTATCAAAAATAGTAAAAAAAAAAAGTTCAGTTACTCACACGTCACACACACCCATCACCTCATTATATATTATCATTATAATGTAGCATTAGTTCCTATAAGCTAACAATATTAGCTAAGGCAGTGATTCCCATCCAGGGGTACAAGTACCTTTTGGGTTACGCGAGCATATTACAGGGGGTACGTGGAAAAATTTCCCAGGTGCATAAAAATCTAAATAAAAATAGCAATGCGTTAATCATGAATTTGACACAAAATGGAATCCAGTACAAAATTCAATCTCACGGAATTTCTGATGTGTTTTGGACGCTGCTGCTTCCTGCACCTGCCATTACTTATTTAATTACTTATTCACTTTCAAGGCAACATTTTTATCTTTTATTTTTCTTTGAAAAGAATAAAATGCCTGAACTAAACATTCTAGGGGGTTAAATAAATAATTTTAATTTAATAATCAGTTGTTGTACTTAGATTGGAGAATCATCATTATGTTTGACTGAAGGGGTACTAGTGGTATGGCAAAATGACTCAAGGGGTACACAAGTCTAAAAAGGTTGGGAACCACTGAGATAAGGTGATAATGCCAGATTTCTTCTTTTTAAAATTATTTGGTGCATTTAAATTGTATTTATTTTTTTACTGGGCAATTTCTATATTTCTGCTTTTATTTTTAATCATGTCAATTTCAGTCGTCCATACAGCGGTAGTATGTGGTAAGAAAATCACATAAGGTGTCTCCATTTCCATATTCTGCTGCTTATCTGGGTTCTGGAGGCAACAGGAGAGAAACCCAGACCTTCTTCTCTTCAGGGACAATCTCCAGTTGTTCCAGGAGGAACCAACGAGGATTTATAATCCTTCCAGTGAGCTCTGTGTCCACCTGGAAGCCTCTTCCTGGAAGGACAGAAACAAAAAACCTTCAAAGGGAAGCGTTCAGACGGCATCCTGGTCAGATGCCTGAACCACCTCAACTGACTCCTTTTGATGCAGAGGAGCAGTGGTTCTGCTCTGAGCTCCTCACCTTATACCCACCACCATAGGAATGTTTTTGTCCAGGGTGTGGTTATTTCATGATCCAACCTCCTGACCACAGGTGAGGGTGGAACAACTCGACTCTTTTTTCACCATGACTGACCGGAGCAACACCCTCATTACTGAGGATGAGATTTTTCATCTTTTTTTGACATTTAACATTTTTTTGACATTTATAAACTTTATTCATTTCATAAAACAAAACTTATGCACAATAAAATAGAAAAAAAATACAAATAAAATGAAATGAAAGGCAGCAGAGAGAAGAAAAAATTCTTATTGTATCTGTCCCTTTTTTCTCAAGTATAAATTTAACTAAAATAATCTTAAATTAACAAAAGAAAACATTGAAACATTCTTAGAACAACAAAATAAGTGACTACATATTAAATCATTTCCTACTTTCTTAACAATTTTTAACTCTTGTCATAGTAAAAAATGTAACTTTGCATTTTAAACTGCTTAACCTTCTGTTTGTTTTAGTTTGAAAGTCTGGAAATCTTTGACATTTTTTAATGTCTGGAATGACAGAACACCCACTAGCTTTCTTTGTGAACTTTAGATAAGCAGATTTAGATGCAAATTATATATTAACCAACATGCGCTGACCAGGTGTTGTAATCATCTGATGATCAGCTGATGTGCTGCTTTTATCACGTTCATCGTAAAACTGAGTTGGGACAGAAGAGGAGCAAATTTTCAACAGAAGCCTCATCTTTAGCTGCATACATGCAAATATTAACTTAATTTAAAAATATATATACTTTAGGTTTTAAAAAAAAATGATAACAAAGTTTGTGTTGGTTTGTTTGGGATTGTGGTTCAGTTGTTGTGCCGTGACCGAAGCTGAGGACCAGAACATGACCAGAGCTCTGAAGCTGATGTCTGAGACGCCGCTCATCGATGGGCAAGTTCTAATACCTAAATTTAATTTATTTTTCTTAAACTTTATTTGTTATCTACTGTTTGCTTTATTAGCAAAATAAGTTTCTGAAATATATTTTGTAATTTTTTTAGCCACAATGATTTGCCATGGCAGCTTCGAAAGCAATTCAACAATCAGCTCGGTGAAGTGCATCTGCAGAATCTGTCAACAACTCACACCAACATTGAAAAGATCCAGAAGGGTCGACTTGGTGCACAGGTAGAGTCTTAAAGATGAGATGGTTTCACTCTTTAATATCTGATTCCTACAATCAGTGAGGACCTTCAGAGGAGAAGAGCTGATAATAACAAAAAATAAAAAATAAAAGCCAGAACAGAATTTCAGTTTTGTTATGTTACCATATTTTAAAAAGTACTTTGTTCTTTTTTATGTCTACTTTGGCAAATGTTTCATTCTGCCATGTTGAGCTTTTGCAGCTTTTTCAGTGTTTGACTCAACTTTAGCCTTTAGCTACTTTTAAGTTTTGGATTTTTTTTTTGTCACTTTTTGGTTTTTAGGCAATTTTTTAGATAACCTTTTGCTGCTTTAAGCTTTTAGTGTATGCTTTTGTTACCTGTATTATTTAGCTAATATTTTTGCCACTTTTAGTTTTTAGACAGTATTTTGCTGTCTTTCAGCTGGCTTTTTGTGACTTGAATTGTTTAGCAAACCTTTTGCTTCTTTTAGCTTTTAGCTAGTGTTTTGCTCTTTAAGGCTTTAAACAGTCTTTCGTACTTGAATTTTTTAGCTAATCTTTTGCTACTTTTAGATTTTAGCCAGTATTTCGCTATTTTTGGCTTTCAGACGGCCTTTTGTTACTTTTATTGTTTAGCTAAACCTTTACTACTTTTAGATTTTAGCTATTGTTTTGCTCCTTTAGGCTTTTGGACAGCCTTCTGTCACTTGTATTGTTTAGCTAATCTTCCAGTGAGTGTTCTGCTCCTTTTTTCCACTCCGGCTTTGTTTTGTTTTCCTGAAAGAAATGAAGATGAAGGGATTTCCTCCTCATCCTCACCTGTTCCTCTCTCAGTTCTGGTCGGCCTACGTTCCCTGTGGAACTCAGTACAGAGATGCTGTCAGACAGACTCTGGAGCAGATAGATGTGATCCACAGGATGTGTCAGCTTTACCCACAAGACTTCATGTTCGCCACCAGCAAACAAGGTGGGGCTTTTCTTTCTCACAGTTAAACAATGTTTGGGTTTTCCTGCTCTAACGCTGTTATACGCCTGCAGACATCCTCGATGCCTTCAGGTCCAACAGGACCGCCAGTCTGATCGGGGTGGAGGGGGGTCACTCCATCGACAGCAGCCTGGCCACCCTGCGCACCATGTACCAGCTGGGGGTCCGCTACCTCACACTCACACACTCCTGCAACACACCCTGGTGAGAGCAGGCAGAAAAACTCATAAATATTAAAAAGACTCAAACTTATCTGGGTTTTATATTAAACCAAAGAAGGTTGCTTTTGTTGTAAAAATAAATGGTGGTGATTGTGATGATTTTGCTGAAGAAGCTGACATATTTCAAGAGCTAGCTGAATCTATACTGTACAATTTTTGCCCAAAAAATAGTTGAAAGATTGTTGAAATTTTCTGGAGAAGCTGAAACTGAGCTGAAAGAAGCTAAAAGAAAACAGAAATAAGCTGAACATTTGTGTAACCCGCTGTGTGTTTGTTCGGTGCATTTGAAACAGAGTTTGGAGATTACTTTTAGCTACTACCACTACATATATTAGCTGTAAAAAGGACTGAATTACAGCCATTTTTTTCTGTTAGCATTGGCAGCCATCTTGGATTTTTAGTTAGCTTTCTATTTGTGTTGGGCTCTCGGCTACCATCACTCTAAATTTTAGTGCCTAAAAAAAACAACATTTAAACATAAAGCTCTCAGAAGTAGTTTATTTTATAAATGAAATCTTTATCTTTAAAAATAATGTTGCCAAATTGTAGAATAAAAACAGCTTAAATTTAGAACTTTAGATTTGCAGTTAAACAAATTCAAGTAAATTATGTTTTACTCTCACTGTAACTTAATATTTTCATTCATTTAGAAAAAAAGCTTTTTTTGTTTCTGATGAAGTCAGATGTAATTCCATCTTTGAATGATATTAGGTTTCAGTGAGGAAATTACAGGGATTTCCTGCAGGCCTGTTCTGCCATCATATCAGATTACTTGGTTTGGTTTTGACTAATTAAACAACTATTCAGTTAGAGGTCACAGAGATATCTTTAACCCTCCTGCTGCCTTTAGTCAAAATGACCCAGAAGGCATCTTGGGCCTAGTGTGTCATTTTGACTACAGAGCAGGTGAACATTTAAACAGGACTCTGAACCCAAAGTTGCTCTAAATGCAATCAACTGTGTGTGAAAACCTGAATACATCACCATAAAATTACAGCACATGCAATATACTGTACATATTAATTTTATAAAGCACACCCTGTTTCAAATTTCAAAATATCCAAGTAAATATTTAAGGTTTCTTTGAAAAGGTACAATGATTCAGGTAGAAATATGTGGAAATAATGAGTTACAGAAGCAAATAAATTATTTTTTTTAAGGATATTATTGTGCTTGATTCAAAAATTCACTTTTTATTTTGGTCAGGGCAGACAACTGGCTGGTCGACACTGAATCAGAAAATCCTCAGCACAACGGCCTGACTAATTTTGGCAAGGTAAGAAGTTAACTGCCAGGCTGTAAAATCCATACAAAGGTGTATGTTCAAAAGGTATATTAACAACTAACAGCCTAACATGACAGATTTCAGGGGTGCAGCGATACAGAAAATTCACGGTTCGGTTTGATACTTTAGTTTCAGGGTTCAATATTTTTTCTATAGAAAAAAGAGAAATTTACATGCAATTAATTATGAACATTTGTTTAACCTCAAATATAGAGTTTTTAAATAAAATTTTGCTGAAAAAGCAAGTTTCTCAGTGGATCTGCGCTCGACAATGCAGCCTAGGTGGAGTAGTCGAACACAGATCCACTGACCCTTCAACACAGAGCATCTTTAGAAAACAAGTTGATAAATTAATTTTAAAAATTCGGTATTGTTCGATACAAGTGTGTATTGAACCTAAAGCACTGTTTGTTACGGTTCGATACGGATACATGTACTGTAGCACCCCTAATAGATTTATATAGGTTTTTTCCTTGTAAGATAGAATGGTCATAAAAACTTATTACTCAACTTGTTTTATTGTCTTAGAACAAAGCAAAGATTATTTCCTCAAACAGTAACAGTGGACAGAAATAGAAGTTTAGCAAGATAAGCCAAGAGTTTATTGATGTGGGTTTGCGGGAATAAAGTCAGACAACAATTACCATAAATAATGCGGAGCACCATGTGTAAAACGAAATGTTGAAAAATTTCATTTTTTTTCATTATCTAGCGCACTTTTTGAGTGTTAAAACATTTCTACTAACATTTTATTGTTATTTAGCACACTGTTACATTTTGCAAATTTTTACTAAAGCTTCAATTTAAATATTGAAAACTATATTTAAATATAAAATTCTAAATCTAAATGTTTAAATCTAAATGTAAAAGTTAAACCTTAAAGGTTTTAGTTCGCATTTAGGTATTTTGGAATGGAACGCAGCATTTTGCTGTTGGTTTTAGGCTTATGACATCATCATCCTGAGACAATAGTCGCTAGCGCTCCAATGTATAAAGCTTCCCTACAAGACATCAAACTTGCAGATGCAGTCAGTGTTCGAGCTGCAGTTCAAACTGCTGGACCACAGGTAACACCCAAATTGGTTTTTATGAACACATAATGAATTTAGATATTAAATACTACCTCAATAAGCATTAGCAGTGGCTATTGTTTATGTTTGTCACACAATGATGACGTTATGCTTGTTAGCTAAGGCTAACCACTGCGGTTAGGTTAAGATATTATTTAAAATCTAAATTCAATATGTGTTCATTGAAAACAATATTAATGGTAACTGTGGTCCGGCAGTTTGAAGTGCAGCTTGGACACCGGCCAGTTTGATGTCTTGAAGGGAAGCCGTAGCTGCATTGCTAGCTGTTGCTATTGTCTCAGGATGATGACATCATAACATGAGCCGAGCACCAACAGCAAAGGCTGCGTTCCATTCCAAAATACGTAAATCTGAACTATAACTTGTAACTTCATCTATTAAGATTCAACTTTTAGATTTAGATTTAAAAATTTAGATATCTAATTTAATATTTAAATATGTTTTTAACATTTAAAATGATCATTTAGTTAAAATTAATAATGTGCCACTAAAGCATGAAATATTTGTGTCATTTTACAGATAGCTTTTGATTGCTACGAGTTTTTGAATAATCTTTGTGCTTTTTTCTCACAACAGCAAGTGATCGCTGAAATGAACCGTCTGGGGATGCTGATAGATTTGGCTCATGTTTCTGTAGATGTGATGAATCAGGTGCTGAATTTGTCTATAGCTCCAGTTATCTTCAGCCACTCCTCAGCTTACAGCATCTGTAATCACAAGAGAAACGTGCCGGACGATGTCCTCCGCAGAGTGGTGAGTAAACAAAAAGGCTGGTTGCTGAGAATATCCCATAAACAACCGGCGGGAGGAGGACGCACCTCTCAGGTGTTCCAAACTTTTCTTTTTATTTAAAAGACAATAAGGAGAAACATTATCTTACATTATGCAAGAGTTCAAAAAAAATAAAAAAAATAAAAAGATTTATGCACCAAGACAAACCAAAATGTCACTGGTCTTAAGACCGATGCAGCTTGAGAAATAATGGTAATTTGCAAATATATAAGGTGTTGCATACATGAATAAATAACCAAGAATATAAAATAAAAAATATGATATGCAAATCAAAAAATAAGAAGTTCCTAACCTTTCTTTTTTAATAAGCAAACACTGCAGAATGCTGTCAAGTGATCCAGTCTAAGGATTAAAAATAAATGAAAATGCACCAAAATGTCCTCCCCAAAAAACTTACAAATTCTATTAAAATGACTAAATAATTATGAAAATTAACAAAAAAGTGTTTTTTTAATTAAAATGGCCTTTTGCATTTTGTTACAATATTTTTTCCCTAAAATATTTCAGTATAATTGTCAAAAATGTGCAAAAACAACAGTTTAATGTTTGAGAATGTAGGGAAAAAAATTTGAATTGGAAATTAAAGAGCTCAAAGAATGCAACTGTAGGGAAAATCTCTGCTTCGTTCAAAAATGGTATGTCCGAAAAAACAGAGTTCAGCTGGATTTCTTCTTAAAGCTTTATTTTCAATCTTCTGACTCCAAAATCAGGTTCAATACAGCAGACAGGCCTCTTTCTGACCTTCAACCAAACTGATAACAACAGAGCTCTGCCTGCTCAGACAGAGTCTCTACAAAAAAATACTGACAACTCCTCAATGTAAAAATGAATAAGACATTTTAAAGCACATTTCTTCCTGGTTACACCCCTTGAGGTGTTACCTTTAGCGTCAGACGTCAGAATGTAACTCAGATTTGTTTAGGCTGAGAAAAGAACACATGATAACACACACACACACCAACTCTTTGGCTGCTTTAAACTTAAAGGCTCAAATTATCAGAATGTATAAAATACAAAACTGCATCTAATATTCAATTAATCAGTTACAAAATTTCCTTCACAACATTGTTCCTTTTTTAATTTTAGAAGTATGAAAAGATCATCTTTTGTTGAAAAATTCTAGGTGTTTTGGTCAAACCCTGTAAATAACTCGAGAGATTACACTCAGTTTTATTTTTCATGAATTTTAGCTTCTTCCACATCAAATTTTAACTCATTATCTGCAAAGTTCACTGATTTATAACCATTTTTGTGTTTTCAGTAACAACAATTATTCAGTTGTGGATTATCATTAAAATCCATCCAGATATTTTGCTAACAGCTTTTGTCTTTCAAGCTGTACATAAAAGCAGAACTCTTTCACTGATTTAAAAAAGTTATATTGTGACATCAGCTCATGTGTGTGAACAGCCTGACTGTAATAAAATGACAGATTTACTGAACATGAAATCTTCTCAGAAACACATCCAGCAGTTGTTTTTTTTACTGGAGATAATAAAGAAATAAATCCTCTTTCTGACATCATTAGGTTGAAGATAAAACCTTATAGAACAGCTCTTTTTATGGAAACCACCTGTCAAGAGTTGTCAAACCGTAAAATCATAAAAAAAATGAAACAATAAATGTGGATCACATCCTCTTGAACTGTTAGAGTTTTCTGTCCAATAAAGACAGAGATCAGGACGTCGTGTTTCACCATCATGTTACTGTTTGTCTCTGCAGAACCAGACTGGAGGGATTGTGATGGTGAACTTCTACAACGACTATGTGACCTGCAGTCCCACGGCCAAACTCTCAGACGTTGCTGGTAAACAGACTGTTTGTCCGTAACAGCTGCTGTAAAACTGGTTGAATAATAACTTTCTAAGATAACATGGATGATATCCACCTAAACTAAACCTGTTTTCTTCCTGTTCTCAATGACAGATCACTTTGACCACATAAAAAAAGTGGGCGGAGCTGGGATTGTTGGTTTTGGTGGCGATTATGATGGAGTTACCAGGTGAGTTCTCAGAAGTCTTGTTGGAAACCTTGTGATTCCATTTAAAAAAAACTGATTTTATAGATTTGTCAGGTGATGCAGTAAGTAACACTCTAAAGATGCAAATTCCATACAATCAAACACTACAAGATCTAAACCAGGGGTGTCCAAACTTTTCAGAGGGTCTGCGGGTCAAATGCATAATACAGTTTAATAAATTAAATGCAAATATTTTTTCAGCAAATTCTTTTTATTTTTATGGTAAAGCAAGTAGCCAGTTTGGTAGCCCATGATTTTTTTTTCTTTAGCTTTGTGCACTCTCATGCAGCAAAGGCTCATGGGACATTTCATAAATTGATCAAATTTGAGTATTTGTGGTCTTATAAAGTGTGCAAATCAACATGGAATCTAAATGTTTGTTGCATTTTATTTGTATTTCATGTTTAAAATTAATGGAAATGATAAATAATAGACAAGCGGGGAAAGAAAAAACATGGGGCAGAGATAGAAGCGTCTGCAGAACAGAGGAGCAGGAAAAGGAGGACGGGGAGGAACCTTTAGCTGTTTTTAGGTTTTAGCTAGTGTTTTGCTACTTTTAGCTTTTCTGTTACTTCTATTGCATAGCTAACCTTTGAGACTACTAGTTTTTAGCTAGTGGTTTGCTTCTTTTGGCTTTTAAACAGCCTTTTGTGACATGTTGTCAGGATGGGAGACTGTGACGATGAAGATTCAGAGCAGAATTTGAATTCGGCTTTAGATTTATTGTTTTTTGCGTACAGTGCGCTGAGACAAAGTCGTGATTTGGCACTATATAAATAAACTGAGTTCTTAAATTTTGTCCTTTCAGACTCCCTGTAGGGTTGGAGGACGTGTCCAAAGTTCCCAATCTGGTGGCAGAGCTTGTGAGGAGAGGATGGACGGATGAGGAGGTTAAAGCTGCTCTTGGAAATAATCTGCTGCGGGTCATGGAGGAGGTGGAGGAGGTGAGACACAAACCGTCAGGTTCTGTGGGACTTTCCGATGATTTGAAGAGGCGTCTTTAAAGGAGACACATCATCCTTCTTTTTCACATTTAAATCATTCAGCTGGACTCAGTGCTTTTAGCTAACCTTTAGCTAACTTTTAGCTACTCAAATTCCAGCTCAGTATTTGTAAAACTGACTGATTTGCACTAACTGTTGTGTTCTAAGGTCAGCGGGTTGTGGCGGCCATCTTGAATAGGTTTAATGAGCCGAGGACATCACCCCAATGATTCATTTGAGAGCTTTATTGAAACCCATTCAATGATTCATGAATACAAATGCACACAGAGCCACAGGCAAACAGTTCAGCTCTGCAATCATTCAGACGTCTTCAACTCTGTCCCTCGTGACCTTCTGTCCTCCATATCTTATCTGTGTCCCCGCTTCGGCTCAGCTGAATATAATAACTACTCTGAATGTCATCAGGATTAGCAGAGATGAGTCAATCACTCATTAGTTTCAATCAGTTGGGTTGAAACAGGGAAACATCTAAAGCTTGACGATGTCTGGACTAATTGTCAGCAGAGGTGGGCACACTGCAAAAAATGTCAGTCTAACCAAGTTTTAAAATCTTATATCAGCCAAAAAAAAATCTTTTTGATCTTGTTTTGAGACTGATTTACTAAACAAGAACTGATTGTGTGAGAATAATAATCTTGTTTTTAGATTATTTGTCATGTTAACCTGAAAATTTGACTCAAATTAAGTTAAATTATCTGCCAGTGGAGTAAGAAAAATTTACTTGGTAAGATTCTTGAAA
>JAUBOC010000043.1:5152615-5166099 GCA_032275365.1 Anablepsoides cearensis | reverse complement strand
ATATTCTAATTTTATGACCAGCACCTGTATATATATATATATATATATATATATATATATTCGATTTCGTTGGAAAACCTGTTAATTTCTCTTTTAAATGGTGCCACCACATTTGTAAGGAACATGCATCTGCACATTTTATTTCGCTGTTATTAACACTTGTTTTGAGCTTCTGATGCCCCCAGCTTATTAAACACATTTTTTTTTTACTTTTTGTGCAAAGTTTAGAAGAGTTGCAACTCTTTTCCCAGTCAAACTTGCATATCTTAAAGAAAACCTTGTGTGCTGAAGTTTCAAAGAAAGATCTTGTGTTATTTATTAACACTCAGGGTCCATGCTGGGGATCAGGCTCAGCTACTACCACACCGAATATTAGCTCAATATGTGTTAATTAATTATTTAATTAGCTGGCTTCACAAGTGAGTAGAAGTACAACAATCAATCAATCAATACTCTCTGAAACAAACACCCACCTTTTTTAAATTGTATTCAATTTAATGGTATAAACCTACATACAGCATCTAAACATCATTACTCTTGTTTTTGTTTTATGTTTTGCATTTAATGGATTCTTATGAACTTTTTTGATTCTTCTTGTTTTTGATTCTATATGTCTTTTTTATTTCATCCAGCTGATTTATTTCTTTTCACTTATTTATTCTTAATTTTTATTTATTACATTTTGTGTACAATAGCCTATACTTGCTAATAATCAATAATCAATAATTACTCATATTAAGACCAGTGACGTTTAGTTCTATTCTGTAGCTCAGTTTATTTATTTATATTTCTCCTCTTTTTCTCTTCTTTCAGTTCTGTTTTGTTTCTTTGCTTTGTTTTGAAATGTAGCACAACTGTTTATTATTTTAGTTTATTTATAACACAACAAAGACAAACATTATAATCAGGGATGTCCAATAATATCGGCCTACAGGTAATATTGGTCAGATATTAGCATAAAAACGTAAAATCTCTACATATCGTATCGGTTTTTCTTCTGATAACAAAAGCCTGATAAATTAATGCCTGGATTTGACCAAAATGTGTTAATAAATGTTTGTGGTCCAGAGACGTTCACCGGTGTGCGATTGATGACATCATCAAACTGGATTATCTCAGGGAGAGCATGATCCAAACTAATGTTTGAGACAAAATGTTAAAAATAAATATGGCACTTTTTCCATAACTTCAGTGAAATGGTTTTTATTTTTGTACAGACAGTGTTTATCTATGGAATGCATTCAGTGGGGTTTTAAAAAGCAGGTTTAATGTCCCTGACAGGAGATATGTGATGTCGCCTTAATGACGTTTGTAATATCGGTTAATATCGGAATTGGAATTAAGTGTTGAACAATATCGGCAAAAAATCTATATTGAGCATCTATAATAATAATGTTAATGAATAATCAGGGATTATTAGATTATTGGTCTCAGGTTACTTACTGGAGATGTAGGCAGAGATGAAGACACCGGCGAGCGTGATGCCCTGACAGAGCCGCAGCAGCAGGAACATCACGGCGCTGCTGGACAGACACACGGCCCCCCCCAGCAGACCGGACAGACTGATGGAGAGCAGGAAGCCTCGCCGACGACCCAACCTGACCACACAGTCACACGGGGGCTTTAAACGAGACCCCCTGATGCACTCGTGACAGTAAGAGCTCTTCAGCGATCACTCACCAGTCGCAGATCGTACCCAGGAGGATGTATCCAAAGATCCAGCCGGTCATGAAGCAGATGTGCTGCAGGGGGATCTTCCAGTAATCACTGCAGACCAGGTTCCACTGCAGAGGAGGAGGACGGGTCAACAGAGGCAGATAAATCAAAAACTGAACAGAGAAGAGCTGAGGATCCAGTTTAATACTGAGATCTTATTGTGATTCAGTCTGTTTGCATCCTTTTCTGCTTTGCCTTTAATTCAATCAACATTTTCCACATTCTGTCTGTTTTACATGTTCAAACAGCAGCTTTGATGAGAACGTTAAAGACTTTGTGAAGTGCAGTTTACAAAACAAACGGCATTTTCCAGTAAAAACATTTGGATTTGTGAACTTGCACTCCTGAAAAATACATATCCAGTGGTTTATAGTAACTAAGTACATTTACAGTTACAGTATTTAAGTAGGGTTTTTTGAGTATTTTTATTTTTTTAACAGCTATTTTTACTTTTATTTTGTTACATTTTAAAATAATACTTTTACTTCTTCACTTTAAAACTTATCACTTAGTTACTTGCTACAAAATTAAATATGTTTGAACTCCTCATAGCAGAAGACGTTTCTGCACTCTAAAAATGAAGTGTTGAGTTTACTCAACAAAGTCATGTCAACTGGCTCCACTAAGCCTGAGTAAACTGAGCAAAGATTATACATATATCACTCAGTTTACTCAACCTGACTTAGTGGAACCAGTTTGGTTCAGTAAATTCAACTGTTTATTTCTTAGAGTGTAAAAGTACTTTTATCTTTCCAATTTTTGTGAACAGTTTTATGACTTTTACTTGAGTAGATTTCTCATCAGTGAAATTTATTTTTACCCAAGCTGTTTTCTGTTGTATAGTGTAATTTTACTTTTACTTTGTTATTTTTACAAGTACTTTAAAGACCTCTGTACACATCACCTGCTCCCTTACAGGCATTTAGATCAGTTTATTTTTGATATATAATTTTCAGAACAACTGAAGGCAGCAAAGTTACTTGATTGTGGTATTGATTTGAACTATGTACCTGGAACCCCGCCCCCCTTTAAGTAAGGCTGCGGCGGCCATCTTGAATCAGGTTGATTCTAAAGTTATTCATCCAGTGATTATCTAAAGGGATTTTGATTAAAATCCTTCCAGCAGCTGGTGATAAGAAATAAAGCTGCTGCAGCAACAAAATACAAACAGGACCCAAGAAAGAATAAAAGCTATTTTTTAAAAAAAAGATTCTGTTAAAAATTCGATGTGAGTGAATAAACATGAAGCAACAGGCTGCAGTCACGCAGCTCTTTGTTAAGAAGCAGGAATTCAGAACATGTTGTTCCTTATTGAGTTAACATCCCTGCTGACATGATTATTAGATCAACAGCAAAAAAAACCTTCGGCTCAAAGTATCTCTGGTTGGTACCAGACACAGCTGGCTGCAGAGATTTTCCCTGTTCCTCCTCAATCTCTACTGAAGCATGGATTTACAATCAGCTTTTTACACAAACTGAGGATTTAAACAAAAACACTCAGGATTATAAGTATGAAACATATTTATATGAACTAGAGAATTTGCATTTTCTGTGAAAATGCATCACAAATGTCTAATGTTGGAAGAGCTTTGCAGAAAAAAAAGGATGTTCAAAAGTTTAATAATTTATTTTCAAATACTCCCCAAAAAAAAGCTAAAATCAGCTGAAAACCTGATTCTAGCACAAATGAGCAGGAAGAGCCCATTTACTGAATTAAGCAACAAGTAGAAGAAATTAACAAAAAAAGAGAATTTAGCTGAAACAAGCTAAAATTAGATGAAAATAGCTAAAAAGTTAAAATTGTAGAAAATGACTAAAAGCATAAAAAGTCTAAATTAGCAAAAAAAGCCAAAAAGAGCAGAAAGAACGCTGAAAAGCAGAAAAAAGGCTAAAATTAGAAAAAAATTAAGCCCAAGAAGGCTGAAATTAGCCCATAGAAGTAAATGAAAAAAAGCAGAACCAGAACAAAAATGTTAAAACAAAAACTATTTGGAAGGATTTAGTGACGTTGATGAGATTCATTTTTAACAAGAACAAAAAATGGCAGAAAAAACTACCGTAAATATCTCAAAATGAATAAACGTCCTGAAGGAGCTGAACGTTTTTATACATGAATTGTTGAAACAGCACAAAAACTAAAAGACGTGAGCTGAAAACGTTTAAATAAAAAAAGTCCGTCATCTCAGTAAACTCCAGCAGAAAGCAACAACACCTTCCTGTTTACGGTCAAAAACATGATTATTGACACTTCTGCTGCTTTGGACCATAAAAAGACAAAAAAAAAGAGCTTTTATGTTTTTTAAGAAATATTAAAACGTTATTTAAATCAGATTTAACTTTTAAAACAGTTCAGGTGGAAAAACTTCAAAGCAGCACAGAAAAATCAAACTGAGGAGAAATAAATAAAAAAATGGGACAAACTTATCTGATTATTGCCATGAAAGGCAGCCGATGTTCATGTATGTGTCTGTTAGCAAAATATTTCATGAATCACTGAGCAGATTTGAATGAAACTCTCAGATGTAGTTGATTCAATTCAATTCAATTCAATTCAATTCAATTCAATTCAATTCAATTCTAATGAAATCAAACAAGATCCAAAACAACAACTTCATTTCTCTTATTAGGCACCAACTTTAGGAGAGTTTAAGAGACGTTCGTTCTGCAAAACTAGTAAAAATTTACGAGCAGAAAAGAGACAAATGTTGGTGGAAAAGTGGGAAAATAAAAGTCTGAAGTCTAAAATAAAAATGTGAGTTAAAGTAAAACACCTCCTCTCAGACTGTGTGTTATTGTTTCATTAGCTGCATTGTTCTGGGTGCAGTGTTTCCACTGGACACTTCCTTTTGGTCCCTGCCGATGACATCACGGCACAGAAGGACCAGAACCGGAGGACCGGAGCAGCTCAGGGTCTCCGGAAAGGGACAGCGAGGCTCTGAACTTCCCAAACACCACACATAATGTCAGCGAGGGCGGAAAAAACAAACTATCTGAGAACAAGCGGAGAGGGAAATTATGACTGTGTGGCCTGCAGCTCATGTTCAGGACAGTTTGGATCTTTGCTGCAGAGACAGAGATACAGAAACCTCTCTGTCAGGTCCTGCTGTCAATGTTTACAGGCTGGTATGGATCCACCAAGTAGCACGACTGGGAAAAATAAGATAAAAGATGTTTGTTTTTGCACAACGAGGCAGTGGAAGCAAGCACTGAAACCCAACGACCCTTTTTTTTTCTTTTCAATTAGGAGTTCCAGCTGAACGCTGTCAGCTGATCAGAGTGAAACAGACTCTGAGCAGAAAACAAAGTTATTACAGTTCACTTCAACCCGAGTCAATATTGACCCGAAGCTACGACTCACGTGAGACAAACTGGAACACCTCTGCAAACTGTCATCATCTCATTTACAAACTAAAACCAGACGAACAAACTTACACAAATTCACACAAAGTGCAGCTCGGTTTAAAGAGAGAAAAAAAACCTGGAGTTACAGGTTTTTATACCAAAGTGTTCTCCTCGTGCAAGAAAAGAGGGCCACGGTTTCTGGATTAGATTAAAATGTTCCCCTCAGAACTGGAAGCTTTAACTCACAGGGTTCATGCAGGTTTCAGTAAGTTCACTTTAAGACCTTTTAAGACCATTAGGCCAGAAATTTTAACATAGAAATCTTTTATTGCTATTTAGTTTTTAAAGAATATTTAATTTAATACGGTTAGGATTAGGTCATATCTATGAGACCTTCATATCGACTGCGTTGGACTACAGAGCCCTTGAAGGGACATGGGGAAAAAAAAAACCCTGGGAAACTAAGTCAGAATCCCGACTTTCTTTCTCAGTATTCTGAGAAACTTTTTTAGGATCCAGACTTTCTTTCCTCAGATCCCGACTTTCTTTCTCAGGATCCCAACTTTTTTAATCAGGATCCCGACTTTTTTAATCAGGATCCCGACTTTCTTTCTCAGGATCCCGACTTTCTTTCTCAGGATTCCGACTTTCTTTCTCAGGATTCTGAGAAGCTTTCTTAGCATCCCAGTTTTATCCCATGATAGCAGTTTTATTGCATTTGGGTAAGTGTGCAGCGCTGTGTGGTCTCTTCCATCATATAAGTTGTTCATCCATGACAAATCAGGGGTCAAGAAGGATAAAATATGACTTAAAGTTTTGTCACATTTGTTTGAGTCTAACTTTTATGGCTACATCTCATTAGAGTGCTGTCAGGGAGTGAAACACAGGTGTGTGGTTACCAAGGGCACGACCAGAGTCCAGATCTCTACAATGCTTCTATAATTAATTTAGGGTGAAGTAACTTTTCCAGAATTTACACTAATTTATTTTATGTTGCACAGCTTTTCTACAACTTATGACTCTTCAATAGACAAAGGAAAACTGGTCACTAGATCATTCTTTGGACTTTTCCTCTTGAAAACTGTAGACAGACTTTATTTTTATATTACCTTTTTTACATAAACAGCTGTGTTTTAGGACAGTGGTTCCTAAAGTTGGGGTCAGGACCCACAGCAGGGTCCTTAAACATCAGGGTTGGGTCCTGAAAATCCTCTGAATTAATAACATTTAAAAATGAGTATTTTTAGTTGATGGAAAGAGTGAGGCTAGTGTAGTTAAATGTATAAAAGTAGCATGATAAATATTGTTATGTCCTTGTTTATTTGACATGAATTTATGTTTATTAAAGGAAAATATTTGTGGCACAGGTCTCTGCTTATGTTAGTTTATGGACAGAAAGCTAAAAAGTTAAACTGTTACATTAAGTTGATTTGTTTGGGAATCCTTCAAAATGTGTTTTATTTCTTATCTTTTCCTATTTGAGTGGACTTAGGTCCGTTATTTCCCTGCTAGGCTCTCCTTACCTCGGTGACAAAGTTGCTGCGGAGCCCCACCTCAGAGGAGTACTCCCAGCCCCGGGTGCAGGACACCGTCTCCCGGGGACCTCTCCCGGACAGGTCCGTCGCGTTGGCCGGGTACCTGAAGAGCTGGCAGTGGCTGAGGCCGGAGCCGTTCACCCAGGGGACGGCCAGGCTCAGGTAGTCCTGCCGGGACATGTTGCTCGGGAGGAGCGCCGGGGGCAGGAGCGTCGGGTCCGGCTTGCAGTGGTAGTTGTTCGGGATCAGGGTGTAGAAGACGTCGCTGAAGAGGTTCAGCGTCACGGCGAAGGCGGGGAACCAGCTGAACGCCACCGCCGCCCGGTTGTAGCGGCCGTAGCCGCCGGCGAGAGGCAGGATCCGGGTCTCATAGTCGGTGAGGAGACGGAGGCTGGCTGCGGACAGAGCCGAGGACATGTTGGACTAGAAAGCTGCGCGCGGCGCTTCAAGCAGGTAGAGGCACGAGCCGGACGGGGGGGCGGGGCTTGAGTGTCACAGCACGAGGATCCCCCTGACACACCTGCTGCATGACTCACGTCACAAAATTGTCAACAACTCAGCTGATTTTGCAGATATTGAGCTGAAATTAGGTGTGGTGGTAGCTGAGACTGATCCCAAACACATATACCGAGGACTGACAGATTCCACTGGAACTTTCTTTGTTTTTTCATCAAATATTCAAAGTCAACTCTACCTGTCTGTTAGCAAAATATTTCCAGAACCACTTGATAGATTTTAATGAAACTTCCAGAAACTAATCGGTGGATATACATCTACAACTCATTATTGTCGGGAGCTAATCCAATTCAAGATGGCTGACAGAGCCAACTGTTTTTTAAATCACAAAAATTGCTACAAGTCAGTCAATTTTTTAGTTTTTGTGCTAAAATTTGGTATGATAGTAATTCAGACTAATTCACAACACATAACTTCAAGTGCGTTTATTTAGTTAGTTATTATTATTATTATTATTATTATTATTATTATTATTATTATTATTATTATTATTATTATTATTATTATTATTTTGCTTTTAACTTTGGCCTTAACCGTTAGTGCCATGTTTGTTAGCAAAATATCAAATGAACCATATGAGCGATCTTAATGAAACTTGCAGAAAAGAAAAAACTACAAATGTTTGACTTTTGAAGACAGCCACACTTAAGATGGTTGCCACAGCTCATCAACATTAGCGAACACAAAAATGGCTACATTCTTTAATGGGATGACATGTTCATAATGCTGTTTGCAAGGTTTCAAGAGATAATTTAAGTTTAAAACTCGGACATTGAAAAGTGGCGATTAGCATTTTTTCAAGGAGTGCTTGTTTTTAATCAAAAGTTGTTGGAACCTCAATCAATCAAGAACTGTTTTTTTTTTTTCAAACTGAGCAATCTACAACAGGTAAGATAGTAACTCTTCATAACCATTCAATAGAATCCTACTTTAAAGGATAGTTAAATCTTTTAATAAAATAAATCAAATTATATCACAAGGTCCTAAAAATGAGAAAATACTAATATCTTGACACATTTTTTCCTCATGTTTAAAATAAAACTTCTCTATTAAGTTAATAAAATCTGAAAATATCAACTCTTTATCCTGTAACTGAATAATTAAAGTGCTTAAATTTACTTTTATTTTGACAAAATCAAACAGAAAGCAGCAGAAATCCCCGCCCTTCACTAACCAACAATGTGAAATATGCCCTCTACATTACAACCCGCTGGCATCAGTTTGTTGCAGCTGTCCTGCTGGGATCTGTGGGGTTTTTTTATATTTAGATACACATAAATATTTTTAAGCAGCTGACTCATGTTTGCTACACCCATTTCTGAAAAATGACACGTGTGCTGCCAGTCATACAGATACACACAGGTGAGTGACTCAGAACAGGTATTATGACACATTTTTATGGCAGTGAAACTAAAAGGAAAAATATATATATATATTAGCAAAGTGTCTTCAGTTTAGAAATAATAAAAATATAAATAAGAGGTCACTTTAAGTTAAGCTTCTTTAACAAAGTTTTTTTTCCCCAGGCCATTTCTATGCAATTTAAAAATAAAAAAATTCAGTGCCTAGCTTTTGTTGAAGGAATGTTTATCGCCCTCTGCCTTTCATGCTAATTTCATGCTAAGAAATGATCAAATTGTAAATACTTATAAATAACCTAACTCAAATTAAGAAGATATCTCATTAGGTGTAACATTAATTCTATGTGATGTTAACCTCTTGAGCCCCAAGCAAAACAGCTTTTCCCTTTTTTTAATATCTTTTAACTTCTGTTAACTTAAGATCTGGGTTGAACCTTGACAGCTAAGAATCTTGGCTAAAAGCTCATTGAAACTATATTTACATCCAACTTAAACAGTTTAAACAACAGACAGTTGAATAAGAAAGTAAACAAACTGTACAAAATGTTGTAAATCTTTAAATACATTACAACAAATCTGTAAAGGAAACAAAAATTGGCATTTGTTTTTAAAGCAAGTCAAAGCAGATACCAAAATATGCAATAAAGAGTGTTGAAAGTTTTTTTTTTTTTTACTTGACTTTGGGTGAATATGATCCAACTTAAGACAAATATAATTTCCCATTATTTTATTTAATATATATATGGTGACAAAATAAATGTTTGGATAATTTTTCAACAGAACAAACATTCAATATCAAGTCTTTTCAATCAGGTAAGTAAAAATAAATAACTTTTGCAATAAAAACTTCAGATTTTTTTGAACATTAACGGTGCCATCATGGTCTGTCCTGTGCAGAATGACAAAACGCTAACTTATTTCTTTACTAAAACTTCTGTAACTTTGCTCCAGGTAATTTTAGCAGGTTGAATCTTTGCACAGGTAATCTCAAAATATTTATGGTTTCCAAGAGTTTTTAGCCTACTTCATTATGGTTTTAAATGCATTAAATACTATCAAATGCAAAAATTATTCAGACGGGAGGGGAAAAAATTAAAAACAATTATGTTCCATCCTCAATATCTCTAAAACCACAGCAGCTGTTTTAATTCTTACACTTCTAATAAAATCTCCCAAGTTTTAGCTTTATTTTAAAACCAAGATTATTTAAGTAGAGTTTGTAAATGCTGAGATTCACTGAAATACATTTCAGCATTGTAAAGTTTTTCCAGTGGTTCACGAGATATTTTGCTAACAAGACAAGCAAAGCCTAAGAAGCAAGAACTGGAGACGGGCAGGTAATATTTCAAAGTTTTATTAACGAACATAATCTCTGAGGAACAACAGCAGTTCTCGCGCTCTCTGTACATGCAACGGTAGAAAATAACAATTTAGAAGTTTTACTTTTCACTTTTAGCCCCTCCCCCCTCCCAAAAAAAAAAAAACCCACACTCATGTTCTCTCATTTATTATTTTTTTTGTTTTTTTTTTCTTTACATTTTTTCCCCCCTGCAGGAAATGAACAGCTGGAGGTGAAAGTATTGATGATAGCATCAACAACCCCCTTCAATCCCACCCTCCCACCCCATTTTTATTTTTTTTTGTAGCTGCTCCAACAATATGTACACAAATAAACTACATTGTACAAAAAAATGTTACATTGGTACATCATGTAATCACCTGCAGCGAGCGCGACTCGGCCCGCTGCTGTTAGAACCCCACATTCTACGCAATTTTTCAGACTAGTACAAAGAGGAGGGTGCAAAACGTCCTGGGAGGTTTTATTTACAGAAATATGTACACTATGTCTCTTTCACGCATTACAAGGAGGAAAATTTACACAGCGGAGACCAACTTCAACTTAAAAAAAAATAGTAATACCACAGGTGTCAGGAAAAAAAAGATAATAGGTTAATTTTCACCATTTAAAGAGTAGTTCTCCATGCTTCTTATTAGTCATTCTAAACAAAAAGAACAAAGAAAACAGCTACAGTTGGGTTTTAATAAAAAAAAAAACAAGAAAATAAAAGGCTTGAAACTGTGATTCTATACAATGAAAAAATAGCAAGTATGTCTATTTATTTCCAGTAAGAAACAAAATCAATCTAAACAAACATGATGAGTGAATGTGAGGAGCGTAGAGGTAATATGTTGCTGACTGAGGTGCTGTCAGGCTAGCTTCTGGATCAACGAGAGCTCGGCTGAACGTCTGGGTCGTGGGCTCGTCTCTGGAAGGGATTTTATTATTATTTTTAAATACACTGGAGAACTGTTGTTTACATAAACAAAGAAAAAAAGAGAATTAAAATAAGCCCCCACAAAAAATACAAGGATTTTTTTTCCAAGTTTTGAGATTAAAGTGAAAAAATTGCTGACAGGAAATAAAATCACAATTTCATTAACAGAAAATGTAAAAAAAAAAAAAACAACTAACCTCACTGCTCCTATTTGTTTCATTTATTATTATTATTATTGTATTCAGGTGGTATGGAGTCACTTGTACATTGTTAACTATAAAATCATATATTTAGTTTAGCAGTTTATTATTCATAAAACCAGTTTAAACCCTTCACAATAAGAGTCTCAAACCTGTGCTGACTTCTAAATGCTCTCAAAGTTTTTGATGTTTTGAGCTTTTTATTTTGTCAGATGTTTTCATAAACTTCAAATGTTTACTGCCTGTGACGTCATATTTTTGTAACACATATGCATTTTTAGGAAGAGGGCGTTGATAAAATATTGCAAATAAAATTTCATGTCGCTGAGAGGAACAGTTGTTAAAATATTTGCCTGTGAAACAACAGGAAGTGATGTCAAAGGGGAACGTCTGCATGTGAACAGAGCGTTGCTGATGTTTCTTAAGATTGTTTTGAGTCACTATCAGAGAGATGAAGAAGAGTTCAAATAATATTGTTTCAATAAACAAAGACCAAAGAGTTTTCTTTGTTAAAGAGTTCCCCTTTGATGTCACTTCCTGTTTCACTTTGGCTGAGCCAAGTTCAAAAGAATATATGCCAGTTATGTGACAAAATGGGTTATATCATGTGTATTATTCCAACTTTCTTAAATATAAAGATGTTTTCTTTAATTTTTTGTATTTGAAGAATATGCTTGTCACAGGCACTTAAGAATCTTATTGTGAAAAGCTGAAGTTAGTAAAGGTGCCCCCATAACTATCTGATACAATATTAAAACCAAACACATCACTTTCTCTAGGTTAAATTGTAAAAAATAATAACCCCCCAAAATAAGATTTTATCTTTTAATAGCATTTATTTTTTTACTTTATTTAAATAATTTTTTATGTAAAAATAAAAAATTGCAACTTTCTGTCAGTGAAATTGTGACTTTATGCTGTCAATATTTACAATTTAATCTTGAAACAAACAAAAAAATTCAATTGTTTTCCTCTATGGGTTCCTAACACGCGTGTACTAACGTGTTTAGTCTGGTGCTGTGTGCGGCGGCGGTCTACAAAGGTGGGCTTCGCCCGTCTGAAGTGTCAGACCCCACCATTTCAAGCCTTTGTGATAAAAATTATTATATATTAAAAAAATAATAATCAGAGACGGGGCTTAAACCGTTAAGAAAAATGAAAACGTGACTCCTTTTAAGCTCTTGATGTCTTGTAACCAACAGTGAGCGGGTGTCAGTCGGGGGGCTTTGTTAGTGGAATACATTCTGCTCGACAAGCAACGTGATTGACATCCTAGAGAAAAACAAAGAAACTTCAACAAAAACAAAAAAAAACTAACATTAACTTGGCTAAAAATTAAAGAAAAACACACACTAAAAGGTCTCTGTGAACAAACAACTTCATCCCCAAGAAAACGGCAAGAACGTGACAAACTGAAAAGAGACAAACAGAACTGTAAAAAACTCATTTCTGGCCGTTTGTGTGTAGATCTGTTGTGTGTGTGTGTGTGTTTATTTCTCAGAGATTACCAGAACTATATATCTAGCCACCTTGTCTGCACAGTGTAATTGTAACAACCATTGCACTTGACTAGACATGCCATACACAGCCACGTGTCGGGTCGGGAAAAGCCTTTTAAATCCACTAAAAACAGGGATCCCAGCTCCAAAAATGGGATTTTTAATAATTAAAAGGCGAAAAAAAAAAAAAAAAAGTTATATTGTGGTATTTCTTTCCCCCTCAACTGCAAATATCTCTTCACTTTTATTTTTTGGTTAATTCTAAAATGATTTAAGTTTATCTTGGGCAAAATGAATAATACATAAGGAGGTTAAAATTTAAAATCCCTGACCAACTACATAATAACTCCTCATTACGGTTTATACGTACGTGAGCAGAAAGGTCAACTGATTGATACAGATGTCCTGTGAGGGAATTTAATCTTCCTATAGGTTGTAAAAATATTAACACATTTAAAACACCAAGAAGGTTCTCTGGCGCCACAAAGTTGTATTTGGAAAAGCAATGGGAAATTAAAAAAATATTTTTTGAATTAAACACGGGGTTAAAAGTTCTTCTCTTCAAATTGGGAGGACAGGAAGTGCTGAAACACTCGTGTCTTTATGATGGTAAAAAATGATTGTAAAACAAAAGAAAAACAACAGGTTCAATGGGTTTGCTTGTGAATGACATCTCTTTCATCCCACTCATATATATATATATGTATGTATATTTATATATCTATGTGGCTTTGCCCAAAAATTATTTTTTTTTCACGGAAAAAGGCATTTTCTTGGTTCAAAGATTTTCTGATATAATTGTGTAGTAAAGCAATGAATTATAATCCTCTGTTTCTTCTTTAAATAAAATCCTCTACATCTATTCTGCTACATCTGAGGGGCTGTGGTCGGCCCGTGGGTTTTTTTTAAACAGAATTGCTGCTGCAGCGTCCAGGTGAGTCGACTGAATCTACAGGTGAGTTTAGAGAACTGTGCACCGGAGTCGTGTACACGGTTTGGCCCATTGGATATGAGAGGGGGGGGGGGGGGGGGGGGGGGG
>JAUBOC010000043.1:5135410-5148479 GCA_032275365.1 Anablepsoides cearensis | reverse complement strand
TCCTGCATGTTTTCCTTGTTTCTCTGCTCCAACATACCTGATTCTGTGATTCAGTTACCTCTTTAAAGTCTGTAGAACACTGTTAATAATCCAGTCATGAAAATCAGGTGTGGTTGAGCAGAGAAACAAGAAAACATGCTGGACAGGGACCCTCAAGAACCAGTTTTACACCTATGATCTAGATCTTTAATAAACTCAAAAATAAATGGATCATAGCAGCAAAAACGTGCATCAAGCAAAGGGGAAAAATAAACCATTGAAACTTAAAAAGGTCCTCTTGTGCTGTGAAAATAAAAAAAATGTAAAATCAAAAAATGTGATGGCTTTAAAATACAAAAACAAAAGTATAAACAGGGACAATAAAACTGACTGACCCACAACGTGATGTTTTGCAAATGACCACATTTTGTTTGATGTCCTCTTAATGAAATCCAAACCACGGCCAGATTATTGATCCAGTATTGTTTCCCTTCAGAACTAGTTTATCAGAGTTGTCCTTAGTCTCATTCACAAGCTCACCTGAATCTCCTGCTGCCGCCATGTTTTCCCTACGCACGCACGTTCCTCTCCGTCTCCAGAGGGGAGGGGACTGGTGATGTGTTCAAGTGTGTCGGAAAAGCGGAACTTGTACAGACGCAGCTTACTGTTTGCATGATAATTTATACTCGATGGTTACGATAAAGCCATTTTAACCATCGTACACTGAAAAACTCGGGATATATGAAGTATATTCGATATATCGCCCACCCCTAGATATAAGGTTTTAAAACTTGGTTAGAAAGACAGTTTTTGCAGTGTGTCTTTAACGAAACAGGATGATAAAAAGGCGGTGTAACTCACCACAGGGATATGAAGCTTGCTGAGAGGCTTGCCATCCAGCAGATAAGAACCGGTGTAGGTCACATACTCTGCGTAACACTGCGGCGCCTGCGGGGTAATGTAGCACAGAATCTTCCTCTTCTCCTCGATCTTCTTCCTGATCTGCAGATACTCAAAGTAAGGGTTGGATCGGTCGCTGTGGTAAGGCTCGATCTCGTCCAGCTTGATGGCGTTAACAACCACAGCCAAGGTCTGCTGGATCATCTCCCTGGTCTGCTGCATGGCCGTGTTCACAAGCTGGACCTGGACCTGCTGCCCCGTGGTGCGGTGGAATTTCCTCTTGCGTGGGTGCTGGGTCGAGTCCTCCTCGTCCACTGAGAGGGGACGACCTTTTGTCGTCTTACCAACGACTGCCGACGCGGGCAGAGAAGACAGTACATTCACCGCTGGAGGTGTAGTAGTGGAAACGCTCAGCCCGGAGTCTTTTTCTTTCTTTGGAGATGACAAGGAAGACACTGAATTGGGCGTCGGGGTTCTTGTTGGGATGGGGTTGATGCTCACCACTGGACTGTTCATCACAGCGGTGGCTGCGGCTGATGAGGTTATGATGCTGGAGGTAGGAGGGACGGCGGAGGGATTGTTCTTGGCGCGATTGCGAGTGATCCTTTGAGGGATTTCCTCCACCTTCTTGGGGACGTCTACGATGGTGGGCACGGTCGTCGGGAGGACGGGCATTAGCTTTGACGGGGATTCCTGAGTGTCTGGAAGCTCCACTGTGCTGGAGAGGGTGACCGCCACGGAGAGATGAGGAAGAGGACTGCAGGACACGCATTCTGCGTTAGTGTCAAGCACCTCCTTGTGCCTCGCTTCTGGTTTTGCGGCAGACACCGAGTCCAGTGGTACCGGCATCGACTCAGTGAAGGAATGGAGCTGGGATATGTGATGTTGCTGACTGGCATCTGGTTTCACAGGTGAATACAGCAAGCTGGGATCTGACTCTTCGTGTATTTCATACGGTAACGGCCTATCTAAAATGCTGCTGTGTTGCGGGTTGAGGGATAAACAGCTGTTGGTGGGCAAACTTTGAAGCTCGGGGTCCAGCTCCTGCTGGTAGGTGGTGTGTGGTGACGGAACAACAAAGTCTTGTCCGGTAGATTCCCCCAAACAAAAGTCTCCAGCGGGGCATGGAGTCTTCGTCAGGCTTGGTAGGTCTACGTCTATTATGTCTGGCTTATCTCTGCCGATGGTGTGTCTTATGTGGGTGGACACAGTCTTGCTGTGGTCAGCTAGTTCCGGGTCTCGAGGGTCGGTTTCGTCTGACTTGTCTGGTAATGGTAGGTCAGGTAAAGAAAACGGCCCCAGGTCATCAAGTTCATCTGCATCGGTGGAGAATTGACCCGCCCAGGGGACCACAGGCGCAGGGCCCACAGGTGGAGAGATGTGATCAATAGGGTTAGTGAAGCTCTGTGTGGTCATTCTGCTGTCAGGCTCTACACAGTCTGTGTCCATTTGGTGGCTGTTTTCTATGACAGGTTTGCTGCAGTCGTGGAAGAAAGAGTCCAGCCTATTGGAGGATGACGAGGTATTTAAATAGTCAGGTTCCTCCTCATCCATAGCCGTCTCAGGCCTCTCGGGAGAAGGAATGTCTTCCACAGCTTCCTTCTGCTCATCGGAGTCCTCAATGTCGTCTTTGTCCCACCTGTTCCAGTTGTCGTAAGAGACAGCGGGGTGTACCGACGGGGGCTGCATTTCACTGTCAGAATGAGAGTAAGGACTGGTTATTTTAGAGACGGCGGCCTCAATCTCCCCACGGGCGGCTTTGATGTCCATTTCGGTGTTCCAACCCATGTTGTCAACAAAACAGCCGTCTACGTGGTTCAGTTCACTGTGTGCTGAAGACAGCTGGTGGTCCTCTGCCTCCTGACGGATCGGAGACTCTGGAGGCCAGCTCTTCCTCAGCGAGTCCTCAACTTGAGGGGAGAAAGGACACAAGTTTCTTATTGGTTCTGGCTCTTCTACTGCACAGCAATCATCAGTCCTCTCATCCATATCAGCTTCTTCCTCCTCCTCCTCTTCTTCTTCTTCTTCCTCCTCTTCCTCCTCCTCTTCTCCCTCCTGCTCTTCTGTGACACAGGGAAGATCGGGCAAGTTGGGCTCGCTGTGGTTGGGCTCGGAGATGTCGTCGATATCCAGGGGTGGCAGAGCGGCAGGGGCCGGGGTTGGCGGAGCAGCGATGTCAAAGCACGGCTCCTGGGGATCTGGTCTGTGAACTGGCGTCGAAGGTTTGGGAAGGAAACTGTTGTACACACTTTCAGGAAGGTCCTCTGCCACACAAAGAGTCGTGGCCATCCCGTCTGGTGTTAGATGGGGTATATCATGGTGAGGAGACAACATCCTCATTGGAGGGAAATAGTGTGGCACGCTCTCCAACCTATTCACTGTCACTGATTTATCCTCCAAGGGCTGGGAAGACGACAGATCAAAATCAGACACTGGATCACTCTGCTGTCGAAAAGACATGTCGGACTCTGTTTTAAACTCCTTCTCTAAGGGCCTGCGGGCGTCAGGTGATGCAGAACGGCTGATGAGCGGCAGCTGCAGGTTCTTTGCAGGAGTAGGGCAGGTACCCTCCTGAAAACTCTGGGAGTTCGAGTACCTGCTTGGATGGACACAGACAAAAGAAAGAAATTAAATAATGCCACATTGAATACAGTACAATATCCTCAAGTTAACCTGAACTGTAACCCAGGTTTGCTTTAAGGTTTAAAAATCTTACCTTTCAAAGACTGATGGGGAGCAGGCATTCATTGACATGGCCATGGCTGAGGAGTTCTGGCAGTCCAGCGCATCCAGTATGATTTCAGGGTAATCCTCTGGACTGCAGGACGGGGTCCGCGGCGTCTGCATTACATCCTCAAAGCTGGGGCAGGAGATGACAGATGTTGGTGTGGGGACACCTGTTGGTCTGTTTTGATCTGGTCTGGGAGAAGCTGGGAGGTTCTCTTTCATTTGGTGTCCTGCTATCCAGTCTTTGGTGTTCTGGCCGTCACCAGGTTGGAACTTCCTCCCTGGAGACATCATCTGAGCTGGGAGGCCCACGTCCTTCAGCTTCTTCTCCTTAAGACCAGACTCCAAGTTGTTGGATTTCTTTGATGACAGATCGCTGCGGTTTTTTCGTACTTCCTCTGTCGTCTTGGCTTTGTCTTTGAGTTTAGGGTCCCCTGTTTTGGGTCTCAGCCTCTCCATTTGCTTCATCTTTTCTTTTTGTTTCTTTAATCTCACTCCGATTTCCTGATCCTTTTGACTCAGCATCTGACCAAAGCTTGTCAGCTGACTATCATCATCCACCAAAAGTTTTTCACGAGGACGATTGTCTTTCCGTGTCGTGTCTTTGGACAGAGTGAGCTTTTCGTTTTCATCCTTAGCCTTAGATTTACTGTGATCCATTCTGTTGTCTTTGTCCAACATGTCTCGACTTCTGTCTTTTTTCAAATCAAATTTAGGACTTTGCTCTTTTGACCGGTCTTTCAGAACAGAGAACTGGGGGCTATCTTTCAAGCCTGACTTCACATCCTCTCTGGAGTGTTTAAATGACCCAAAGCCATCTATGTATTTATTCTTTTCCTCCTTCAGTTTGTCTTTATGTTTCTCCTTCTTCTTTTTGTCTTTCATCCTGTCGCTAATGATGGCAGTTGTTTTCTCTTTGTCCTTTTTGGACATCTCTTTCTCAAATTCCAGTGTTTTGTCGTAGTCATCTTCGCCGTCCCCTTTACCCCCGAATGGAAACGTGTAAGGGTCTGCCTCAAGGGGCATGGACTCTTTCTCAAAAGGTAGACTTTCTCTGCGATTGTAGGACTCTCGTTTCTCTCCCTTGTCCTTTTTGACTTTTTCTTTCTCCTTATCGTGGCTCTTCTTGGATGACGATGAGGAGGAATGCCGATGCCGTTCTTTATCTCTGAATCTGTCCTGCGGTGTAGATATGGACAGGGAGTCTCTTCTGTCCTCGGAGATATCATTAAGGTTGATGGAGTCATAGTAACTGGTGAGGATTGGCTCGTGACCGCGGTCAGTGAAGCTATCTGAGGAGATGTCGCTGTTCTTGTCATTGGAATCGTCCTTGTAGTCGTTCATAGCTTCCTCCTCTAGTTTTTCCAAAAGGGACTTTTCATTCTCACCACTGCCTTTAGAGGGCTTCCGTTCTTTAGAATGGTCTTGCTTGTCTTTATATTTGCTTTTCGTCTTTTCTTCACTCGTGTCCCTTTTGTCCAGCAACTTCTGCTTATTTTTCTTGTCTTGGTTCGAGTCCACTGAGGATCTGTCTTTCCTCTCCTTGTATTTTGAGTCGACTGAGTCCCTCTTGTCCTTATTGTGTTTCTCCAGGGAGCCTTTCCGCTCTTTTCCCATGTCAAAGGCCGTCTTATCCTTCTTCTTTTCCTTGTATTCCTTGTCCTTGGCTTTTTCCGTGTTATGTTTAGCCTCTGCGGAAGACTTTCTAATTTTTTCAGAGGGGAAGTGATCCAGATCGTCCTGATCAGGAGGAGAGTCTTTTCTGATGGTGCCCGACCCGAGCACAACGCCACTGTTGTAGCTGTCCTCGTCGTCATCGCTTTCATCTGTGAATATGTCGGCGATTTTGTACCATGTTTTTTCCCTGATTTTTTCAGTTTTCTTCTCCTCTTTCTTTATCTCAAGGAAATCTTTTTCCCTCTCAGCATGTTTATCTTGAGAGGCCTTCTCCTTCTTGTCCTTTGTCAATTCTGAAGACACCTTTCTATCCTTGTCTTTGCCATGAGAGTCTTTGTGTTTGTCTTTGGCTCCCTCCTTCTTGTCTTTGGTGCCTCGGTCTTCATCTTTTTCCTTGACGGCTTTCTCTGTGAAGTTCCGTTCGCTCTTTTCATGATCAGCTCCTCTGTCTTTAGTTTTCTCTTTGTATTTGTCAACTTTTGTCTTTTCTCGTTTTTCCACTCCGTCGCTTTTCTTTTCCTTCTCCTTTCCAGAGTGATTTCTTTCTCTGATGTCACAAAGTTTTCCAGCGGGATCTATGTCTTTGAAGAAGCTGTCGTTGCCGTATTCATCTCCGATCGACTCCTGCTTGATTTTCAGATCTTTTCTGTCTTTCACACTTTCATATGAATCTTTACGGTCTCTGCTACTGTCCAAGGAATCCTTGTCTTTTTTGTCTTTGACCGTTTCCGTGGACTCCTTTCGCTTTTTGTCTTTCTCAACGGAGTGGCTAGAGTTCAGTTTTGTTTTTTCAGACCAGTCTTTTTTCTTTTCGTTTGTTTTTTCCGAAGAGTCTTTCTCTTTCTTTTTAGAGCTGACTTCTTTCTCTGACTTTTTGTCACTGTGCTCTGCTCTCTTGTCCTTGACTTTGTTTTCTTTTCTCCTCGTCTCCTCTTTAACAGTCTCGACAGTTAGCTTAACGGTGTTGTTAGATTTATATTCCTTGACTTCTTTGACATGAGCGTCCCAGCTATCGTCTCCACAGATGGAAGAATCGGAGGACATCTCGGAGCCCCACCTGTCGTGATGGTCATCTGACGCACCGAGCTTTGTGTCCTCAAGGCTGAGAAACCGATTGTTAACGTCGTAGCCTTCATGATCAGGCTCTTCCTTCAGCGATTTGTCTTTTTTATATTTCTCCTTCTCCTCCTTGAAGGTTTTCTCCTTGTCCACCTTAAGATGTTTCTCTTCCTTCAGCTCACTTTTTCTGTCTGCTTTAGAGGAGGATTTCTCCTTGGACTTCTTCTTTTTCTCCTCTTTGTGAGCCTTTAGTTTATCTTCCTTGGCTTTCTCCTTCTCTTTGAAAATTCTTTCCTTTTCAGATTTTATAGACTTGTCCCTCTCCTCTTTATTTGTCTTGTCCTTGGCGGTGTCCCTTGCTTTCTTATTTTTCTCTTCTTTTGCTGTTCTGTGCAGATCCTTTCCAGATGACCAATCCTTATCCTCGGACTTGGCTTTTGAAAGCCGATCGTCCTTTTTCGAATGGTCTTTCTCGTGTTTGGATAATTTGATTTTGCTCTCGGACGCAGATTCAGACTCAACAATTAAAGACTTTTGCCTCGAATCATCAAAGTCAAACGAATAGCTCTTGACAAACTTCTCATTCATATCTTGATTAAGCACCAGACTGGGAGCGTTGTCCTTTTCCTTACTTTTATGCTTGTGCTTTACTTTATGCTTTTTAATCACTTTTCCATCTCCATCAGTTTTGGAGATGGCGCTCTCTGCAGTGGAGTTTTTATAGAGCTCTGAATTTTTCTTCTCTACAGTGTTACTGTGTGCGTTCTTCTTCTTGTTCTCCTGCGCTTTTCTCTTAATTTGCTTTATCGACTCAATGCTCGAGTCAGCGGACGAGTACTCGGACTCGCTGGACAGTCTTGTTCTGACGGAATCCGACAGAGAACTGACGTCCGACCACGTGGGAGACGACACCGTCTTCCAGCCATCTGTCCTCCACTGCTTCGGATGCTGCTCTGCTAACGACGGCGTTTGCTTCTGAGAGTTCAAGTTTCCGTGCGAGGAAGAGGAGGTTGCGTTAAAGCGGGAGGATTCTTTAAGGTTCATCGACGAGGAGTCCTTTAAATTGTTTGAGCCCTTATCATCCTCACTCTCTAGATCCGCGCTGTCGGAGTCAGACGTGCAGAATTTGTCGTTGACTTTACCAAACCGCACTTCTTTACTGACATTGTTTTTACTCTCCTTCTTTCGCTTCTTTTTCACTTTATTTTTGTCTTTTTGTTGTTTAGAGCTCATGCTGCCAGAGTCTCTAGTCTTGGTGTTTGTTTGCTGGGCTTGTTGCCGCGGCGTGGGCGCAGGCGTGAAACACAACGTCCTATCATCCTCGTCTGAACTGTTACTGTCAGAGATGATCCGCCTGACAGTTTTCTTTGGTGTGAGCGAGTTGCTTTTGGAATAGGTTTTTACCTCCATCTTGGGTATAGAGATGAAGCTGTTGGTTTTACTAACTGGGTCCTTTCGGAAGTCCTTTTTCAAGAGGTGTTTATCGTCGACAGGAGGCACTCGCTCCTCCTCGTCGTCCTCATCAAACTCGTATTCGTCTTTGACAGGTGTGACGACAGATTTTGGAGGGTCTGCGGGTTTTCCTTTCAACTTCAAACCCTTCTCGAACTCAGAGTCTGTGTTATTGCCGTCTACAGAGCTCGAGGGGGCAAACGAAGGGGCGTCCTCCTCCTCAGAAGATTCTGTGAAACACGGACACAGCCACGATCAAAAACACAATTCAACAATTCATAATGGCGGGCTAATAAAGTGACTCAAGATATTAAACATTACAAACCTGATGAGCTCTCGTCACTTGAGGTGTACGTGCCTTTCCCCAACAACAGATTCAGCATAGTTGGAGAGCTGGCAACCTTCAGCGGCGTTTCACCTCTTCGGTTGCTTTGACGTGGGTCCCCTCCGTAACGTAAAAGTAGCTTAACCACCTGAAATAAAGATAAATTAAAGATTTAATTGAAGTCACTTGTAACTTAACATTTTCTCTCATATTTTGGGGTTTAGAGAAAATTTCTTTATTATATGTAGGAGTAATGAATGAGCCTAACCCAAAAATTATGGGAATTGAAGACAAGTAAAAGAGAAAATTGGGTTTTTACTATGCAAAGAAATTCTGAAAGCCTAATTATTTTTAAAGGGATCTATGATTAGTTGTAACATTAGACTTTATTTGATAAACATTTTTCTTAACTGTAAAATAAAGACTGTTAAAATACTATAGGTTGTTCAGATTTGATCATTTTTAAACTAAATTTTAAAAATATATTTTAACACGGACTGAGCTTTTTATTTACACTCAAAGCATTCTGGGTAAATGATGATGTCGATGGGTCCTCGGTGCGAGGCTGCTAGCAGCTATATCCACCATGAAGTTTAATCTTGGACAATATTTGAAGAGTGGCTCTTATAAATGAAACCAGAGCGTTGACAGAGAGGAGAAGGTAGAAATGACTCAACCTGCAACTGAAAATTGGGATGGAGGACCTCAGTTTAGCTTGTTAAGGCATGTTTATAAGGCAGTATAGCGTTGGCGCTAAAACTAAAGCTAACAGGCTAAGCTGGGGTTCTTCCTTCATGAAGCAGCTCTGTTGTCCTTCATCCACATTTTCAGCTGCAGACTGACTCATTTCTACCTTCTCCTCTCTGTCAACACTCTGGTTTTATTTAAAAGAGTTGATCTTCAGATATTGTCCAGGATTAGCCCTCATGGTGGATATAGCTCGTTGCCTCGCACAGACGACTTATCAATGTCATCATCTACCCAGAATGCTTTATGTGTAAATGAAATGGCTCCGTCCAAGTTAAAATATATTGAAAACTGAACAGCCTACAGTATTTTTACAGTTTTTATTTTACAGTTAAAATATGTTTTTATCAAATAAAGTTTAACGTTACAACTAATCGTAGATCCCTTTAAGACTGGTGTTTAAATATTATGTTTTAAGATTTTGCTTATTTGTTTTATGTGCTCAAAATGTATTTCCTGATAAACAGAAATGTGTATAGAAAGAGTTTAGGTAGGCGACTGCTTCGGTCTACATAATTTGGGTCACTCAGCTAATGTGTGATAATTAGTTTATTGTTTATGTTGGTATTGTGCATTTCCTTTATCTCTTTTCTTGATCTGGATCTGTGATATGTGTATGGCTAAAATGTCTTTAATAAATGCTACAACTTTTAAAACTAAATGTGCTTTCTACTCTTTTTAAACGGCATTGATTGAATTTAGCTGCAAACTGGCTTTGCCTCAGGTTTTACCTTGAAATGTCCGTTGTTGGATGCATCGTGCAGAGGAGTGTCATCGTCCAGACCCTTGGTGTTGACTTCAGCTCCGGCTGCCAGCAGCTGCTTGGCCACATCGTAATATCCCCTGTTGCACGCCTCATGCAATGCAGTCCAGCCTAGAGACAAAAAAGGATTGCACTCTCTGAAGCGTGGACATTATATGTATGAATGCATGTTACTGCATTTATTAAGTATAGGACAGTTAAAAAAATAAATAAATAAAACAAGCTCACCTGCAAAGTCTTTTACATTCACATCAGCTCCCTCATTGATGAGCTCCTTGATTCGGCGCACCTCTCCACGAATTGCTGCTCTGTGCAGTCGAGTCTCCCCTCTTTCATTTCTTTTATTTACTTTGTCTTTGGTTTTAGATGCAGAGTTTGGCGTTCCCTTCTGACCCAGACAGGACTGTGACTGATGCTTTGGTGTTGTGTCTGCAGGAAGAAGACACAAGTTTCACTCAACACCAGAACAGTCTCTTGTTTGTCATTATTTCTTCCTTTTTTTCCCTCACCTCTGCTGTAAAACAATGTGTGTTTAAACTGGCTTAAGCCACAAGGGGGCAATCACGCTCCACCTGTCAGCAGCAGTGTGACTGGACCTACTTTACTCCAGCCTTTTTCCTTCACATTTGCAAGATTAAACTCAACCCTTTATCACATTTACATTATTGAGTTTATTCAGCCATTGTCCCAAATGATATTTGAAACACATTCACTTAATCCAAGTCCATTGCTCCAGGCATACACTGAGGAATTAACATATAAATAAAAGTGTCCTTGCACCCAGCCAAACTAATTTCATTCCATTGAAAATGTCAACACCACAACCCAAAAGTTGCGACAATGATACTAATACAAACATTTAATACATTTCCAGACATATTATTTACCAAAACTCTGAGTGAAAATAATTGTCTCAGATCTAAAAGGACACTGGGTAGCAAGTAAACAACATGCAACTACTTGCATGTTTTTTGCATTTTACTGTCAGCTGAGATTTGGTTCAAAATCTGAGATTGCACCATCGTTCCAGAGTAACGCAACACCAAGTCAGTTTCATTTCCGCACATGCTTCATTTAAAAACAATACATGCACTAACATTAATGCTGCTGTGGGTCAAAACCAAACCTGTCCCTGCCAACAGGTTTAAATCATTGCTGTATTATTTACTACTCGATACACAGAACTGATTTTTCCCAGGCTGATGAAGTGTCAAGCAAAACGTTCAAGATCTACAAAGTAAACAAAAACAATAACAAACAGAAAAACTGACTCATCCCCATCTGGCTCACTTATAATCCACCTACTCATACTGTTCTCCCACAAACAGTGTCTACATATAAAGCTCCATCCCCATCTCCTTTTTTTCTCTCCCGCTACCGGTCAGAAGAAGACGTGGCCTAAATGATAAGCACGCACCTGGACTGTTGACGGACTTCGCAGCTGTCATTTGCATGAGCAAGGCCACCTGCTGCCGCTCGGAGACGGGGTACCCGGTCCGGATCCCTGGCATCCCCATCCCAAACGGCTTCCGGGTGTTAGTGGGCTCCTTTTTAATGCGCTTCCTCTCTGGACCTGGTTTCTCTGTGACAAGATTGAGAACAGAGAAGCAAATGAGTTCAATTTATTGGGCTGCCTATGTATATGTATACGCAGCTTTAATGTAATTTACTGAACCTTGTGGAGAGGATAAAATATGTAAATGTAAGAGCTGCAACAACAAAAGACCTCAAATATAAGTGTGCATCATCACTGCAACTGTCCATGAGGGTTTTATAAAGGTACGGCACCCAGGAAATACCCTAACAAGTGTTGTGTGTGAAACAAACTGAATTATCTTCTTTGGCCAAACCTAATAGCAACAAATAAAACACTTAAAACATATAAAGGAAAGCCAGTTTAGCTTCATCTGATATAATTCCACAGATTACATCATTAAATAAATAAGTGCTGCTCAAACTTTCCAAATGCATGTTTTTTCCTGATATGATTATGTGCATCAAATAGATTATTTTTACTGTGCCTCAGCCAGAAGAAAAAAACAACAAATCTCTGTTGAACGTTTGTTATTGCGTCTGAAGAGAGCTGCAGTTACAGCCTCTGCAGCTCTCTGCCTGACACAAACAAAAGACAACCTAGAATTAACATTTTTATTTTTTTTTTCCAGTAAATGCAGTAAAGTCTGCACCAAAATAAGAGTTCAGGCTTTCTATTTGATCAATTTAAAATGCAGAAAATCCCTGTTTCCCACCCATGTATAGCTTTTTCTTTGATAAATTAAATGGATCACACAACAAACCTAACAACGTTGTTTGAAACACAAGAAAACAAACAAATAAAAGTGATTCCAAATACATTTTGAAAATGGAGGCAGCAAAATGAAAAAAAGGGATGAAACTAAGGCAGCTTTGTTGGTGTTAAACTCACACAGGTAATGTTTGCTTCTGGAATTTTAGTTGAAAACACTGAGTCGAAGCCTCTAACAGTCTATGTGGAGCGTGATCGTAGCGTCCAAGTAGGTTTGAGAATGAATACAAGCAGAAAATAATTTGACTCCCTGCATTATTCAGGTGTGTTAGACAGACTTCAGGAAATTCAATTTAGCCCAATTTCACTGGGGCTAAAATGTTTACGAGCGTTTTAAAAGCACAGTTAATGTCAGACCGTTGCATTAATTTGATTCTTTCCAACGTCATCCAAACGCTGAATGCTTTTAGCCGTCCGTCCACTCACTTCCAGTTTCCCTCCATTTTTGAGAGCAAAGCTGGTGAGCTGCAGGTTCTCACCAGTTTCTAACTTAGCAGATTTGTCAATTTATTAAATAATACGGCAACTACTAAAAAAAATGGCTTGTTTTTATTTTTCACATTTAAATCCTTCAGTTGGGGTCTATATAAGGTGGAACTGCAATGCTTTGGTCTGAATTCCTCCTTATTGTAACTCTACAAGCCCCAGCCCTTTTCTGAGTTTTGTCTCAGGTCAACTCATTTTGAGACTGTCTCTTTAAATTCAAATGAAGCACTTCACACCCAGCTTCCAGAGCACTATATTCTAGTTTGATAGAGTGATTTAAGACTACATAGTAGCACAGAAACTTTTTTATTTACAAATGAATTAAACGATGTCAACAAGGGAAGACTTGTCCATCCAGGCTTACATGTTGGATCCAGAGTCTGACCCAGAACCGGAGGAGAATGAAGACCACCAAACTGTAGTTGGTAAGTCCAGACCTTATTTAGAAGCTGTGTTGTAAATAATTTGATGTAATACTTTAGAAAACGTCTCAAAAAATAGAGGAAACTGAATGGGTTAAAAAATATGACCCAAACCGAATATAAAAATATCTAAACAGCACCAAGAGAAACTAAAGCCTGATTCACAAGACGCGTCGTTCCGGGCCTGATGCGTGATCTGTCCCCCATGGAGCATTCAGAAAAAAGCA
>JAUBOC010000043.1:5110854-5123135 GCA_032275365.1 Anablepsoides cearensis | reverse complement strand
AACTAAAAATAATTGCAGTGGAAGGCAAGTTCTGCCTTGCAGATATTGCATTGCACAGGTTTCTCTTTCATTTTTTTAAAATAAACCCACACTTTTGAGCTCTAATGTCAGGTAGCCATGATACCAGAGCCTGTCTGTATAATGTCTTGGGACGTCAACAGCTTGCCCCTGTTACCACTGTTCATGTGTGTCAAGGACAGAAAGGCAGATGCAGCAGTGGAAGGTGTCAAAGCAATTTGGAGAGAAAAATAAAGTGAAAAAACAAAACAAAACAATTAATCGACTACTAAATTAGTCGTTGACTATTTTAATAATAGATTAGTCGTCGATTAATCGATTAATCGTGGCAGCCCTATTCTGTACGTCTTCCTCTGGTTTCATAAAAGGATTATGGTCATCCACACACTGTTTACGAAGTTTATATAACTAAATTTATGTAGTTAAAAATAATAAAATAAATAAAACTCTGTAAACCCAAGGCTCAGCACGGTGTCCTGAGGAGTTGCAAGGTGAAAGAAAGCGTTGAAAAACCGAAGATGTTCTTCTAGCTAAAAGCCTGTCAATGAGGCTCTCATGCTACATACTACCTGATGCGAAGGTTCACTCCTCCCAATGGTAAGGAGTAGAAAAGGAGGAGACACGAAGAAGACAAACAAGCAGGTAAATGAAAAATATCGACCTAATTTTTTAAAACTGACCTCATTTTAATTTGTCGTGTGATTACCTGTTTTCTTGCCTATCGTAACAGGCCTAAGCAATAACAAGGAAAGACATAAGAAACCTGATAACTGTTTGCTGATCACTGAAACTTTTAAAACTCACTCTCTGACACCGAAACAAGACTTTTGAGTTTTCAAGTTCGATGCATGTCAGCCAAGTTAGACATGACACAAAAATGATAAGCAAAAAGAAGTTCAGCAAGGTGAGCTAGAAAAGCAATCTCTTCCAAAGAAGGGCTGAGCCAGCCAGGACTACTTTATTTCTCATTACTCTATCTTGAATAAACACTTTCTTTTTATGTCTCCTGTTCCTTTCTATCTACATCCACTCTATCCTCAGAGCCACTCCCTCTGCGGTCAGATAGAGGCCAACATTTCAGCATATTGCAGCATACTGTGTGTACTCTCACAGATGCACTGGCACACACCACAAGCTTACTTTTTCTGGCTTCCTAGTGACTTCAAGATGGTCAGTGTGACATTTTTAAAGTCCAAAGCTAAAGTGTAAATCAGTTTTTGTTATGTTTGTAATAAATGCACATTTACACAAAACAGTTATGCTAAACTACATCTAGCCACTGGATTGACAAATGTTTTTGCCGTTTAAGCAATTTAAGTAATACGTTTGTCGAAAATAGACACACCTTTGGCACAATGGTTTTGATGGACAGTTTCAACAAGAGTTATAATTATTTGTTTTTTAAATGTATGCTTTTATATAAGCAATGTGTATTAGGGGTGTAAATCACCATCATGATACAATATTTTATTGATTTGTTTGTTTGATGATGTGATGTATCTTGATATCACAAAGCCTGTCAGAATATATGTCGATTCAATTCAGTTCCAAAGTCTGCAATCAATATGATGCAATATCAATCCACATCAGGCATATGACGACAAGATGGATCGATTTTTTAGTTTTGCATTGATGTAATTGAATCAATTATTTTATCAATAGAAACATGTACAATAGGTTGTCTTCAGGTCCAGACCGCCCTTGAAACAGAGATCTGCGATCTCAATGGGATTTGCCTGGTTAAATAACAGTAAAATTAAATAAATAAAATCAATGTTGATCAATGTTTTGTTGCACCCCTATTATGTATAACTTCTACGAAATATGGATGTAATGGTACACGTTTTTTTACCAAACATTTTCAGCACAGGCTTTTTGGTTAGGCATCCATGTGTCGTGTACGAAGCATACATAGAATTGTTTTAATCCTGTTTAACAATGTTTATGTAAGGAGCTCTACATTTCGCTATAAATATTTTTAAAACGCAGCACATGAAGCAACACAGCAAACGAAAATGGAAAACACAGGCAGCCCAGAGCTCAAGGATGCCCTACTATCAATAAATTCTACTATTTGAGAACATTAAGATCTTTTACTCAACTACAGGAGTGAAAAATCGGTGGACAAAACTTTAGGACTGCATTGTTCAACAGTGACAGGGTATGTCGTTGGCTCCACATCAAACCTATTCGTTTAAAACAGCATCACCCATATGTAAACACAACTGCCACAAAGAAAAAACAAACTGAAGTGCAAACCAAGCTGCCTGTAGCGGTGAAACAGTTTCCCTGTAACAACTCAAATAGAACTTCTTATGGCAGCCGACATGAAACCATACTCCGTTGTAAAAAATATCAGTAATAAATACCATCTAAAAGTGAAAAAAACCATAGACTGTATATATTAATATATACCAGAAACTCCTCTTTAATTCCTTTCTACTAATATTGTGCCCCTCAAACACACACAGTTGCTATCAGCTAAACTTTACCAGCCCTCTGTGTGTCAGGGTCATTTTGCAATAGTTTAAAGCCTGAGAATCCAGTGTTGTGTTGCCAGATCTTTTAAGGTTAATAAAAACAACCATCAAAAAGTGACAAAAAGGAGACAGATGATTGCAATTCCAAAGAATAACATGGAAACATACTTGCATTGTGTTTATCAGTCTTCTTGACTGGGGAGGAGAATGGCAGAAATTCTACTACAGGAGAAAAGTAGGCAATTTATGCTTGTTTAGTAAGTAAAAATATTCATAACAGTACTTAAAATATATATTATCAAAGGAAAAAATGTTTGCTAAGACTGGTGACTAAGCTCATCTGCAAATTATTATTAAAAAGTCCAAAGAATCAAAACAATAATATTTAATTAAAAATACAAAACTTTACTGTTCTTTCAGGCTTCAACTGAACTAAAAGGACACAAACCTTGAGTGTAAAATATAAAAGACTCAAAAACCAATTCCTACAACTGCAATTTTGCTACAACACAGATTGCTGATGAATGATGAGGAAAGCAAAGAAAAGGTGTACTAATACAGCAGAGAAAAAGTGAAGGTACAGGTGCAGGGATGAAAACCCATGTTTGCTTCAATTCAATGCCACTCCTTACTCATTGTACACACGCTCACAGAAAAAATAAAAAATAAATTCCACGCTGACAGCTGCTGCACCCAAGGATGGGCATGTTTCTTTTTCAGTCTGTGCCTGTGTTTGTGTGTACCAACCAATCCTGCTGCATATTGCACAATCAGATATGAATCAGTAGAGCACTCCCTGACAGCCAGACGACATATCTTTGAGCTGGATAACAGATTTGCGGTGGCTTTTGCGAGGTATCAAATGGCGACACAAATTTTATGCAGGTCAAGTGCCCCCCATAATATTTAACACTCCTTGTGATGCTTTAACTCAGGATCCCCTACCATAACTTACAGGAAGAGTCAAGACAGCTGAGAACATCTACTTTGACTTCCTGGTACTATGCAGTGCTATCATTTCCATATATGTTTTTAATTATATATCGTAACAACAAAATAGTTTCTTATTTTTAAAAAGGCATCATCTAGCTTTAGATTGTGGATATGTTTGCCTTGGAGTCCATTGAGATGCTATGCAGAAGAATAGTCTTTAGAAATACAGCAGCAGCAGCTAGCTATACTGTTTGGTGTGCAAATAAAGCCAGCCTGGCTCGGCTGCTGTATCCTGGCAACTACAGCCCAGCTTGGCTGCTCAGTCCCTGACCTGGGCCCATTCACTTCATTATAAACCTGTGTAAAGATGAAGAGACTGACACATCTACGCACACACCGTGCTCTACCACATACACTCAGAGGAAGATGCATCAGGCTGGCACAAAAGTACAAAGGAGCTAAGAAAGAAGCTGAATAACTTGGCAGAGAGAACGTTCTACCAAAGGGTTGCAATCACCTTCACTTTTATGTATGAAGGCCAAGTTTCTAGAAATGCTTTATAAGTTTCATTTATTTGTAAAAGTGTGGGTACAATATGACAGTTCATATTGCCCTGAACTTTAGTTCTCAAACTCCTTTGTATTATCAATAAAACCATTCTATAATATAATTAAAAAGGATTGTTGAGCTTACTTCTTTTTTCCTTTTACCTGAAATCAAAAAGTTATTCCAAATAGTATCAAATGATGCAGCTTCATAGAGCTTACAGAGAACTTTTACCTGCGTACTTAACAAAAACAAATAGGGTTGAGCAATATTGACATAAAATTTCTTAATGATTAATTGAGGCATTTAGCTGCTAATTAATATGATGAAAAATAGATGACACTTGTATGTGGCCTTGGTCCGCATTTTCTGGCTTTCCTTGTACTCTGGTTTATGCAGGTGTTTCAGGTAGTTAAACAAGTTTGTAGGGTTAGTATTAAGCCAGGTTCACATCTGACGCGTTTTGAGCAGCAGAAGCAGCCAGTTCTCATGCAAAGTCTATGGTGGACGCCTTACTAGGGGCAGCGCAGCGCGTTTAGTGTGTTTAGCGCTGCGCGCTGTGAAGCGGCACGTTCAAAGCAGCCGACGCTCGAGTTCAAAACATTGAAATTTTGCTGCTCGATGCACCGCGTCAGCCAATCAGAGAGAATAATTTTTCCATGTGACGGTTTCCTGAATGTTGCCCACTAACTTGAAACAGACGGACAGGAGCTCTTTAGCTGAAATTGACCATCTGCAGTTGGTGTTCAGGCTGGAGATATCAGCACCGATGCTGGTCAGCGGCTCGTTATACTGACCGCGGTGTTAAACTGGGCTCGGGACAAAAAAAAATTGTTTGTCAGCTTGCAGCTCCTGGAGTGGTGAAACCCACCCAAAAGACCGCCTCTAAATTATCTGGTGAATTAATTATCCGATTAGCGCAATGTTTGCTTGCTCTCAGTAAATAAAGCAAAGCCATTTTCTTTATTTCATCCGGCATTAAAGACAGACCGGAAAAAAACCCAAGACACTCCTCCCTCTTCAGACGCACGTCCAACTTGAGGCGTTGGGCGCGTTTTTGCTGCTCAAAACACGTTCGGTGTGAACCTGGCTTTAGCTATTCCACAGCGCTTTCCACCATTGGGCACACATGCATGCCTGATACTAGGGATAGTGTACACAAAAAAACATCATCACATGGCACTAAATGCAGCCATTGCAAAGTGGCAAATATTAATAGTTTACAGTTTTACTGACAATGAAGCACACAACATGATATTGCCCAACCGTAGTACCGATACAAATCATTGGACTCCTCTATCCTAACTATGTCTTCCATTGTCATTCCATCTTCTCTTTTTTTTTGCAATGGGATTTGCCTGGTTAAATAAATGTTAGAGAAAACATATTTTAAGTCTTTGACTTTGGCTGTTTCTGTAGGTCAAAAAACATGTAATAGTTTGAAGCAGTTTAAAAAAATTGCCTTACATTTTTTATTTTTATTTTTTTTTAGAATTGTGGACACATTAACTATTTATAAAAGAAAAAAAAATGCAGATTTTGTTTCTGTTTTTATGGAATTATTTCTGACCAGTCTCCATGACCTTGCAATGAGTCCCTTTAAATACTGGTGTGTGCAGAAGTTGGTGCACAAGGGCATCAGAAAATGACAAAATATATTTGAAATGTGAGTGAGTGGGAGTGGTCCCATTATCTGTGAGACTCTTGGAGTGGAGAGAGCCAGAGAGTCTAAGAAAAGTGAGATGCGGGGAGGAATCCAATCACTTGTTCTGATTTTCTATTCTAAGCACGTCCACTTTTCCTTACACCTCTCTGTTCCATCCAATAACAGCCCAGGGCTGCCTGCCTGCCTGCCTGCCAGTCTGGTAAATCATGCTGTCTTTGCCAGTGACCTCGCTAAGATAGTGGCAGGCCCGTATATATATTTATATATACAGCTAGGCTGCAGGAAAGGCAAGAGACAATCTAGTGCTTTTTGGCGCTTTTCTCTGCAAACCCTCTGCTTCATCAGTGCCGTGACTCATCCTCATTTCTTCCCTCTCGCCTCTCTGAGTACTTCTCTCTCATCTGCCTTTCCCTCTATTTTCAACATCTCTCTCCTCTCTTACAGGCAAAACCCTGACATTGCCACAGCAACGTGTAAGGACACACACATGCACACACAAAGAAAGCCTGTTGCCTAGCAACTAAAGGATGAGATAAATGCAGGCCTATCAGAGAAGCTAGCAAGAGAGGTGTGTATGTACAGAGAGAGCCTATTGACCTATTAACAAACATCTCATCTACAACTGTTAAGAGGCATCCAGAATGTTGTCCCTTTAAATGCATGTTTGTGCTGTGCAGAGTAGTCAGGACATGGGCTAAGGAGGTTGTAGGGTTTTAAAAATACAACTGAAAACATTAAGTAATAGTACTAGTAATGGTGGTTAACCCTGTAGAGATCTAAATATAACCCCCCACCATGCACACAATTTACAGTCTCCTGCTAACAATGTTATATTTACTCAACTGGACTTTGATGTGTACGCAAATCAAAGAGTCATACACAAGTTACAAGCAAAACAAGCAAAGCCATCCATCCATCTTAAAGGGATCCACGATAAGTTGTAACACTGGACTTTATTTCATAAACATATTTTAACTGTAAAAAAAAGACTAAAGATACTGTAGGCTGTTTAGTTTGTAAATTTTTAAAAATCTATTTTAACACGGACGGAGACATTTTATTTACATGCAAAGCATACTGGGTAAATTATGACGTTGACGAGGTTATCGGTGCGAGTCCAGCTTTAGCCCCAACGCTATATTGTCTTTTATGTTTTAGCTTGGCGCTAGCGCGACAAACTAACAAGCTAAACTGAGGTCCTCCATCCACATTTTCAGTTGCAGGCTGAGTCATTTTTGCGTTCCCCTCTCTGTCATGTGGATGGAGGACCTCAGTGACGAGAGGAGAACGTGTAGTGCTATAGCGTCGGCTAGCGCAAAGGCTAACAGGCTAAGCTGAGTCGTTTCTAGCTTCTCCTCTCGGTCAACGTGCTCTGGTTTCATTTGTCCATGTTCAAGATTAACCTTCAGGGTGGATATAGCTCGCTCGCAGCCTCGCACTGATGACCTCGTCAACGTCATCATTTACCCAGTATGCTTTGCGTGTAAATAAAATGGCTCAGTCTGTGTAATATATTTTTTTAAATTTAGTTTAAAAATTATAAAAACTAAACAGCCTACAGTATTTTTGCAGTCTTTCAGTCACCTTTATTTAACCAGATAAGAACCCATTGAGATCAAGATCTCTTTTCCAAGGGTGACCTGGCCAAGAGGTCAGCAGCACACGTCATAAAATAATCAAAAACAGTGTACAGATCAGAAAACTAAGACATAAAACAAAGATAAACAAAGAATGCTAACAAAATTACAGGCAAGGTGTGGTATTAAACTTGACAGTGACTAAATCTCCTTGATTTATTTTACAGTTAAAATAAATATTTATCAAGTCTAATGTTAAAACTAATTGTGGATCCCTTTAAAAAGGACCACAACTTGTGTTAGAAGTCCCAGATTTAACCCCTGAGTGATGGTTAAGTGTGCAGCTGAAAAGTGTGATAACACCAACTTTTTTTCTTTAAGCATGCGGTTCGTGATCCAGTTTCTGCTCTTAAAAGGAGAATATGAATAATTAAATTTCTTTTGTGTTGTGCTTGGAAGAACATGCATGAATGAGTGTGTACGTATTCACCTAAAACATGCATGGTAGTAAAAATGTGAGGCGCTGTGACTGGATCTACAATAATTAAAGATTACGCGAGGAGGTAAAAATAAATGCAGAGCAGAGGGAGCAAGTCTGGATGGATAATGAACAGACTGAGAGAAAGAATAGGGAGGAGAGGCACTGAGGGTGGACATGACCTTTACACAGATGAGCATCATTATGTCTCAATCACACAACATCAGACATCTGAGTTAAAACCTGCCGATGTCAAAAACATCATCTAAACATTAAAGCACACTGTACCCTACATGTTCTGATTTGTATTTACACCAGGAAAGTCCTTTGGTCCACTTGTTTGGTCGGGTCCAGATAGTGGACTTACTTTTTTTTCCTTTGGTGTGGTTTGCATTCACATTGTGCTTTTTGCAAGTGGACTATAATTTATAAACAAAGCCCCGCAGGTGACGCGAACAGCAACAAATTTTGTTTAGAAGCAGACCGAGACCACCTCAAAAATGGGTCTCGGTCAAGTTGTTTGATCCCCAGAGAAGAGTGTATTTACACACAAGGTCCAGACCAACGAAGTAAACAAACTCTGGTCCATTTAAAGCGGACCAAATGTGTCGGTGTGAGTACACCCTAAAATTATGTTTTAGAGTCATGCTAGGTAAGCACTTTAGGGGTGAAGATCTGTTTCAAAAGAAATGATAAGGCCCTGTCATTCTCTTGTGGAGAAGGACTTGTGTTGTTGGTCTACTGCTGACATCTTTAACAGGTCTGACTTTCAAAAAACATGATTCTAATTCATTACAACATTGTCTTGCAGTTGCTGATTTTGATTTTTTCTATAAGATCTGATTAAAAGGTTAAATCTTTAACAGTTTCTTTGTGAAAAATTCAACTTTATAACTATTAAATATATGCCACAAGACTTATTTTAATTCCAGTCAATAAAACCTCTCTGGACAGCTTCTTTAGCTAGATAACTTGTCCATGCAAACACACTATGTATATAGTAGCACAGATGGTGAGGCAGTAGCAGTCTGAGGAAGAAACTGTTCTGCAGCATGTGAGTTGTCTGTGAAAATGACACACAGAGTAAGAAGTCCGTGGGGCTGGGCTAAAAGGCAATTTTTAAAAACCTAGCAAAATAAAAAGACACACGATAAGGAGGATGTTTCACTACAGACATTATCATGTGCCAATAAAGGGGATGTTGCCCAACACTTGCAGCAACAAACTTCAAGATTTCTAGCTTTGTAGGAAGTCAACGGACTAACGACACCAGAGTGTACAAGTTTAGCCTAATTAATACTGACTTTTGGTATTCATTTTAAAACCTGGATAATCTGAAAGTAACTGAGATGACCGGTAGGCAAATGCGAAGGTCCGGCCTGTTATTAGAAAAACGCATATCTGTGGACAAGACCTCAAAGAGAAAGAGAAACGACAACAAAATAAGACAATGACAGTACAGTGCAGATGAAAATAACCTAATCAGTTGCAATTTCAAGCCCAAGTTGCATCAGGAAGTGAATCCAGTGTAAAAATGTTTGCCAAATGTTTCATGCCAGTTTGTTTACTGTGGTGATCTTTGCAGAAGGGAGCAACAAAAAGAAGAACAACAGCTAAAATAAAAGCATATATAAATAGAAACCATCTAATGGTCGTGTCTGAAATTCATAATTGATAAGGTCTATTTTAGTCAAGTGAAAATATCTGCCACATGTGTCACAAGAAGCTTTAAGAACTGGTGAAACCCTTCAGTGGTGAATATATCGCTGCTGTTCCCTGAAACATTCTGCTGAACTACTCTTTGTTATTACACGGGGAAGGTGGGCCTGGCAGCTGACCTGGCATATCTGACAGAAGAAAAAGAGAGCTAAAAGCACAGACTAGGAGCAGACAAAAAGCTAGACAAGCAGACTGATTCCCATAATGAGAGCCAGAACTGAACAAGCACAAACAGCTAGTGTAATAGCTGTTCCAAATAGAGCCCCACTGACTAGGCCCGAGAATCACTCTTCAGACACACTACACACACGTGGGTGAAGCATAGCTGGGACCGAGCAGAATGTTAATGCTGTCCTGGTGCAGAAGGGTGGAGAGAGGCAGGATCCCAGATGAATTATAAATCACTGGGCAGGGCCGGATGAAGAGATGGAAGGATGGAGGGATGAAAGGCTTGTTATTGCTCTGCTCCGCAGACAGCTGAGGCGTGGGGCGGTGCCTGCTTAAAGAGGGGGCAGGGAACCAATGCCACACTGATGCAACTATGAAAACATGTGTACATTCTTCACAGGAGAATGCGAATGCGCAACACTTTCACATAAAACTCTGTATAACTAGATGTTTCACTGAACATTTAAGTACTAATTGTGTACCTGTGTTGTGATGCAAACCTATCTGCAGGTATAAAAAGACGTGAAGCTTTTTTGCTTTTCTTCATCTAGTGGGGTATTCTACTTGCACATATTTTAAAGTTATGCTCTTCAGAGCTTGAGTTAGCTAAACTAGTATCTTATTGTGCTGTGAATAGTTGGCAAATGGCATTCATGAGGAAGTCTACATGTTTTGCGACTTTCATGGGTTTTTCAACCTCCTAGCCTGAACTGCAGTGGCGTGCCAAGTTTTTAAAAGTCACAACATTGTTGTGGACATCTCCAACCCATCTCAAACCAACCTGAATTGCGTTATGAATGTCTAAAACCTGTCTCAAGAGTGTCAGAGCTATATTTTGACTCTTGCACCAGAGCTCTTCTCTGACAACATTCAAGCTGAGGTCTAAAAACCACACTAATGAAAAAAATACTATTTATTAAACTGGTCACAATGTGTCCCTTAGGACTGCACAATATATCGAAAATTTATCGTCATTGCGATAATGGCCTGTTAAATAGGCATATCGCAAAAACTCATGAACTGCAATAAATGATTGGCTCAAAAGTTGCATGAGTTTTTTTCCCTCAGATGGAAACCCATGTCTAAATGGAGCCTTCACAAATTTAGCAAATTAGATGGATCTCTTCATATTTAAAAAAAAATCATGCTGGAATGAAAATAATTAGCTTTATGTTGTGGTTTTAGCTCTGAACCCAGAACAGAAAGACATCAGTACTACACACTTATGCATTTGTTCATTTATCGCAAGTCATATCGTCATCGCACTATTAAGCATCGCAGGTTTTCCTAATATCGAGCAGCCCTACTGTCTCTTCATTTCCAGCAAATTCAATCATAAACATGGGGATGGCTGCCAAGGTGGGTGCAAAAGTAAGCCAAGGTGGATACGATGTGGGTGAAGGTGGGCAACAAAATAATGTGCATGGTCAAGAATGCAAAGTGTGCACACAAAAACAGGCTGTGACGTTCAAAAACTGGGTGCTCAAATTTAGGGCTGGGTAAAATAAAAAGATTGATTTAATCGATCTTGGATTGATTTCATTTAAATTTGGGAAAATGGATTCACAGGGCATGAGATCGATTCTTCCCCATAACGTCTTGTAAAGATTTGCGCTCCTACGTGGTAGTAAAAACGAAGCGGGTTTTGACGAGCGGCTCATTCAGGCGAACCAAACTACTGTATGTAAACATCTGACCAAAACTGTTCTTCACCGGCATGTTTAAATGTGTTGAAGATGACAATCGTTTAGTTTTGTTACCAATATTATTATTTTTAAACTTTAAGAAACGTCTTATTGTAATCCACAGTGATGAAATTTTGTAGTTGTATTGTTTACATAAGTTATATCTATTAAGTTTTAATAATTCTTATTGAACATAACAGAAGGTAACAGAAACATTCCAAATATACAGTTTTCATATGCTCAAAAGGAGTGGGCAGAAGTATTTATATTAGCCCAACTCTCCTCCTGCAGCCTTATTTCCATCACTTCTTATTCATCAAAATAATTATTTAAAAATGAATTCCTCCAACAACACTGTCACCTGCATTTCCTTTTTACTTTAAATTCTTTTAAACTTGACAGTTTTCCTTCAAGATTAAACTGTTTATTTTAAAAGTTTGTCCTTAAAATCTGTTTATGTTTAAGAAAAAAAATGGTGATATTGTATTTTGCAACATAATTGCAAAATACAATATCAATAAACAATTTCATTGAGTCGAATCGTGATTAATCGATTCAGAACATTATGAATTGAAATCGAATCGATTTACAGAATTGGCCATAATACACAGCACTACTCAAATTGTTACCATGCTGCTTGTTGGTGATTTAGTCGCAAACACCAAAGAGCTCGCTGAAACTGCAGCTGAAAAATTCAAATACTTTCTCACAATTTTTCAAAAAATGTGATACACTGCTACACCATGCGCCATACTTTCATTGAAAACAAATTCCTTTAAAGCAGAATATTCAGCAGGCACTCAAAACTCGTTCTAGTTGTGTAATTCATAATTAAAATAGATTAAAACATTTCCTACCTAATGAAAGCAAATAGTTCAGTATTTATGTCTTATATTAAAATATGCATTCCACATACTGTAACTAGGGATGCACAATAGTTATCGGGCCGATATCAGGAAATTATGACGTCATACTTATCGGGCCGATATCATAACAAACAGAACCGATAAC
>JAUBOC010000043.1:5025711-5037673 GCA_032275365.1 Anablepsoides cearensis | reverse complement strand
ACATTTTTTTGGCTGTTGGTGGGCTGCCAAAGCGGCCTTACCACCGGGCTTTGCCGGTTTTCTGGGGGAAACCCTGATTGTAATTATTCTTTTAGTGAGAAAGTTGCTTTTTACAATGCCACTTGAATGCTGCGCGAGTCGGGGAGCAGCTTGACCAAAAAAATAAAAAGTAACACGCATTCTCACTGCCGCGCTGGCAAAGATATTTGCTCTTTTTGTTATGATATCGGACCGAAAAGTATGACGTCATAATTTCCTGATATCGGGCCGATAACTATCGTGCACCTCTACATAAAATACTTGAGTATGCAGTGTTGATGTTTTTCTGTTGGGTTCAGAGCAAAAAACAACTAATACATAATTTCCATTACAACACAATGGAGTGATTATGATGTGATGTTGTTTCCCTGGTCCATTTTGTTTATCAGACTGATGCTGACAAACCAAACAAATGCAAGCATTAGAGTCAATCATTTATTGCAATTTCTGTATTTTTTGCGATATGTATATTGCACCGGCTGTTATCGCGATAATGATAAATTTGCTATATATTGTGCAGCCTTATGTGAAAGTCAGACATGCATGCTTGGATAATCCAGTCTTGAAGTCAAGTCATTCCACTAAGTTCATCTGTGCTCAAATTGTCAGATTCTGCTCTAAGCATGCTCCCCTGGTTCTGACCCAGAGGGAACTGAAGAAGTCAAAAAAATGCCAACAAATATAAGCACTAGCACATCCAGCACTTGTGTAAATATAGGTTTAACTCACCAATAAACACTGTACCAGTTTGGACCAGATAAATTATCGGTTTGGTCTGTGAGGTAATAGATCAACTCAAAAAGCCTAGTATCAATCAATGCTCTGTTTGTCACATTCTCACGAAGTCTGGAGTACTTTAGCCAATAAATTAAAATAAATTCATTCACTTACAGTAATTATACACTGGGACTAAAACCAGAGATCAGACTGGCCCAATGGTTCACAAATGTTTCAGCTAACAAAACCACAAAATAACAGTGCCCGAAACTTAAAGAATGCAAACGTTGCAATTAGGCCAATTAAGTAAGAGCAAATGACCAAAACCACCATTAGACTGTGGTTATTTATTTACAAAAACAGGTTTTATCTCTTCTCACAACTATGACCAAGATAAAAAAAGGTTATTAGCAATCATTTTCAAATTTCATTTTGTTTATTGAAAATGTAAAGACCCTAAACTTGACCGCACATCATAGGGTCCTAACTCCAACTTTGGGAGCCCCCGGTCTAGTACAACTACTTCAGATTGATTTAATTATTCATAGAAATGAACTGTAAAAACTCAACACAGTAAGCCATGTTAGCAAATACTAACACATGGTCATATGATATTTACTGTGCAACCAGTACAGTTTGTTTTAGCAAACAGTTCCCATATTGAATAACACATAACCTTTGTTGTTTTCATGGCATGTTTGTGTTGTTTATTTTGGCTCAGAGCTCTTAATATTACTTTACACGCAGACTGAATTGTTCATTGATTCTGACAGTCTTTGACCCGATTATACAAATGATTTAGTTGTGTTCCACAAAAGCCACCCTTCAGCTCGCACAACAAAAACAAGACAGTCACGTTCAGTTGGTTTTGCCGTTACGCGTTTTACCATGACACATCACTTTGTGCTGAGCCACATTCAAGTTTTAACAGACAATACCATGAGGACAGCTACAAAGATAGAGGTAGATTAAGACAGAAAAACAAAACAGTAGCATCTAGCATTTTGGACTCAGAATGACCCTGCATACAAACCATTAAAATACTGAAATATACAAATTTATAAGACACAACATCTGCTGCAGAGCAGAAGAAGAGCGGTTTCATAGAAATCCAAACAGTCTCTCTTTCCTGGGCTAATGACCTTTCTAACCCCAGCAGAGCTCCATTTCCTGTTGCAGACAGACAGTGTGCCGTGATTCTCTGGTACCACTTATGGGAACAGGAGCAAAATCTCACCAGCACTAATAGGAACCGGATGGGGCACAGGGTTTGATCAAGTCAAAAAGATCAGCAATCATTAGCCTTCATGATAAGACATATATGGAACTTTCCTAAAGGACAGTGTTGGTAACATAATGACAAATGTCTGGTATGTTAATGAAAGCCAGACACTGACACAGGGAGTAATCAAAACTATTTGTTTACAAATCAGTAATAAGAAAAAAGGTGATATTTTAAACACATTTCACAAAGATTAAGTGCAACAGAGTCAAGGCAGTGGCTAATAATAGCACTGAATCTTTGAAACCCACCTAAAACCTTTAAAAACAAGCCAGAACAGTAGCCAAGCTGAAAGGAGACAGATACGCATCACTGCCTCTGCAGTGTAGTCAACCTAAACGCCTCTACAAGCTACAACACACTCAGTGTCTTGTTGGAAAACACCACCAGCAGCACTGCAGTGTTTTCCTCATCCCTGCACCAAAAGTGCTAAGCTTCCCCCCCATATTCCAGTTCTAATGAAGCTTATCCTAAATCCCACCACCTTCAGCCTCTCCTTTTTCATGCAATGTACTCAGAAAACATGGCACCTAACATAACAATTGCATGTAAACATTTAAACACATTATCTAAATTAAAAATAAAAAAACAACTCTATTTTCTACATCTTCTTTAGTTCTGATGATCATATTTACTGCCAGACTTAACCACTGACTTGTAGCACGTCCATTTAGCTTTAGTTCTGGAACAGTCGACCAAATGGAAACGACTTCATGTCACGAATTATAACACAGGAGCACATCTAATGGAAAAGGAGATACACTAGGAGGGTTTAGATCTGCTGCCAAATGAGCACTGCCAGTCATCCATTTAAAATAGGTCAACATTTGGATGTTATTAAGTGCCCTCCCCTGAGAAATGTGATAGTAATTATTGTCTGGGAAATGGAAGTGCCCGTAAAATGTGAGCATAAATACACCCCCTAAAACCTACAAAAGAATGGTGTGCAATAATTGATTCTGCACCCAGATTTAATCTGTAAAATGCAGCAGTTCCTATTTATATTTGTATTTACATATGAACATACCAAAGCTGCTAAATCCAATCAAGCACTGCTACAGATGAAGATGTAGCAAAAGTAGATCAAAATTTCCAAAATACTTGCTCAGGTCAAGCAAAGAAAAACAACATTTTAAGAAAACAATATCTTAATAAATTAATAAGCATAATTTTAACACACAACCATGACACGGTATATTTATATTTCGCATATAATCGCATATCAAAAATACAAAATAAAGATACTGAAAGTTGACCTTTGCCATGATAACAATAACATTAGAAGCAGAGTTACAACATGAGAGCAGCAGCACTTTGTTGTTGTTAACATGTTAGCATGCAGGGGAACAGCAACTTACCTCTGAATTCCCACCAACTCCAATTCTTATCAGAATCTGTAATGTTTAGTCTATGCCGCAGTGTTTTCGACTGATGCTGGGTAGTCCCATTTGTTGCAGTCGGTTCAATATAAATTCCGGAGACATCCGCACAAGCTTGCGACGACCATAGCAGCCAAGAATAGCAGCTCAGTCGAGGCTAGCGCTAGCTTGGTTAAAAAAACCGTGTAGACCAACAAACAACCGTCCAACGAAAAGGAGACTTAAAATATCCACCAGAAATCGTTATCAGCGTTGCTATTTCATCTCCGTCACAAGCTCAAAACCTTCAGATGTTCATGTAAGCAACGGTAGTTTCACTCGGGTAAACGCGAAGCATCAAAAGAGCATATTTTCGTTTCGCTTTAATCCTCTCTGCCGACCCATTCGAGCGGTTTTCGAGCGGCCTTTGACTTCAGTTTGTGTAGACGCTCGAGACGGAAACGCATCCGGGATAGAAGGAGCGCTCTGATTGGCGCACACTGCATGGGCGGATACCCTCGCGTGCAGGAACGCCATTTTGGCTCCTCGAAGGAAACAAGCGGCCCGTTACAGCGAAACAGAATGAGGTCCCAACATGGCTGCGGGTGTGTCACAGTTTCAAGCGCAACAGACCACACTCCATTATGTAGTTGGAGGACTGAGAAAAGGAAATGGAGTTCTGGCATCGTGGGGCTTGTTTTGTACACCCAGAGAAGCTCAATGCTTGCTCATCATTATTATGTTTTTAATTAAATTAGAACTTTTAAAAAGTTTGAAAAATTACGAGCAATTTATGAACACTTGTAATAATGAAGCACTCAAATTGATGTGTATTACATAATAATAAGTAAGTTTATGGGTAAATACAAGGGTACGCATTAACCAATTACATCGTGGTACTTATTAAGAATTAAGTTTTGTAAATAAAACTTTATTTTTTGATGGCGTCTGTCTTAACCAAGACACAATGATCAAGAGTCTTTATATTATATCTATGGCCCCCGCTATGGCCAAGACCGGAGTTAAACGGGAGACTGAGATGAGAGCGGCGCGTGCCGGTGTTAAAAGCGAACGCACCTAAACAGAGGCCATCAAAACAAAACGCTACCGGATATTACGAGATCTCTTATTGGCTCAAAGAAAAAATGTCCTTACTCTCATTGGGTTGTGTCACGTGTCAGTCTAACTGACCTGTACACGTAGCAGTTTAATTTATTTTATACTAATATAATAATAATTACAACACCCGCAACTAAATTAATATTACGAATATTTGTTTATGAAAACATGACAATAATAAATATTTCATGGACTAAATTAATTTAAGGCAATGCAAAAATGACTTTGTTTGGATTATTATTTTTTGCAGTCTTTGTGTAGCATTAAAAAAGTAATAAACCTAAATCGTAGATCTCACAAGCACAATAAGATGCGCTATGTTTGCAAATGTCTATCTTAAATTTACCAAATGGTGACGTTACCCTCGTCAGTTTGAACAATGGCGCCCTCTGCTGGACAAAAATACTTATTAATGTTACTTTAACAGTTTAGAAAAAATGGTCCATTTTATAGTGATTCAAGTGTATTTATTTATTTATTTATTTATTTATTTATTTATTTATTTATTTATTTATTAATTACAAATACTTAATTTTAAACAATAATCCAAATTTATTTAAAAGATGAAAGAAACATTTCGTTTTGTTCACTTTTTTTTATAAACCTTCATGAAGGACATGTCGAGCTGGCTTTTTTTCTTAATTAATAAGCAATAATGTGTTAAATGTAAAGTGGCTTAATTAACAGTTAATTGTTACTTGCCAAATGCATTATTCTTTCAAGTAATTTAGATTTTATATGATTGTCTTTTCTGCCTCTTTTACTTCTTAATTTTTATTCCATATATCTTTAATGCTTGTCTTTCTTTTGCTTATATATTTTAAAAAGTGTAATGTTCAACTTGTGTTACTGTGACTGTATATCTATATTTGCCCCGTTTACTTTATAGAACAATAATAATGTTTGTCCAGAAGGGTGCGCTTTTGTGCCCATAACATGATCATTAACTTTCAATAAAACCGTCGAAGAAGAAGCGTCGCAGTTAAATAACGTAGCAACATGCTAGCTCCGAACTGAGGTTAAAAAGGGGTAAACAAACGTTTTGGTTTTTAAACCCAGGTTTAGGAACATAAAATATTGATATTATGGGAGTGCAGTTGTTTAGCTAATGTTCGGTTTGACCGATAACAACCAAAATGTCAGCTCTGTTGTTGCAGCATAGTCGGGTCTGTAGTAAACACATCCGACGTTTACTTCAATTGCTCGCAAAGCGAAACTCTCAAGTTTTATCAAACAAACAGGTAAATACCGATAGTGGTAAACATGTTCTGTCAAGGTGTTATAATGTCAGGAGGACGCTTCTTTCAAGATCCGAGTCAGTAACATGTCATCCAGAGATGAAACTCATCGAGGTAAGTCGTTGAACATCATGACAGTTTCGTGCTTTTCAAAATAAAACGATTCTTGTTTATTAGTGGAAACCGATATGAGTTTCTACCGAGACCATCTGCAAATATTTATACTTCTAACAAATGTTTACTGGATTTTTATGAAACCTATATTGCTAGATAAGTCTTTAAAGTTGGATTAACTTACAGCTAACCTTATTCAATATGGCTGACCAAAAATGCCTTTAAATTTAGTCAGATTTACAGAAATTTTGCTAAATCTTTGTGTGGTGTCTTTAACAGCACATATCTGAGTGTGATATCTTGCAATATAAGTCAGGCATGAGATTGTCATCCCATTATTTTTAAGGATTCGAGTAACATCAGCATCTTTGCCTAAAACTGGCATTAAAGGCAGCAGATATGTAAATCCTTAAATAAGGTTAACCTCTTAAGCCCCAAGGGGTTTTCTTGATGTTTTTGCTCAAAATACCATGCCGAAATGTAATTGAGTGTATCTCAGCATTTACAAACTCTACTTAAATAATTTTGGTATCAAAATAGAGCTAATAAAACTAACACCTGGGAGATTTTATCAGAAGTGTAAGTATTAAAACAACTGGTGTTGTACAATTTTTTCCCTCTCGTCTGAATAATTTTCGCATTTGACAATATATAACCCATTTAAAACCATAATGAAGTATGGAAATCTTAAGTTTTTAATTGCAAAAGTTATTTATTTATTCTTACCTGATTGAAAAGACTTGTTATTGAATGTTTGTTCTTTTGAAAAAATATCCAAACAATTATTTTGTCACCATATATATTATAAAATAATGAGAAATTATATTTGACTTTAGTTGGACCATATTCGCTCTAAATAAGTAAGTAAATAAGTAAATAAATAAATAAACAAACACACTTTCAACACACTTTAAAACCTATTTTGGTATCTGCTTTGACTTACTTTAAAAACAAATGTCAACATTTTTCCTTTACAGATTTCAGATTTGTTTGTTTATTTACAGATTTGCAACAATCTCATTTTGTACAGTTTGTTTACGTTATGATTCAGCTGCCTCTCATTTGAACTGTGTTTGTTGGATGTAAATATAGTTTCCATGAGTTTTTAGCTAAGATTCGTAGCTTTCCTTTGATATCAAACATGTCAAGCCTTACAGATGTCAAGTTAGCATAAGTTAAAAGAATAACAATTTAAGAAATGTTACTGTAATAAAATGTATAACTACATATGTGGTAATTTCAGGATATGAACATAACATTAACATCTTTTTCACCCTTTTTTCATATTTTTATTTTAGAGTCTTCTTCATAGACCTTTGGGTCCGGGGATGGTGGGACTTCGCAAAGAGTTAATCAGGAACAACCTACTGAGAAACCCTCTTGGTTTGGTAAATCTATTAGGTAAACTCTTACCTTACTTATGATTATACTCCTCCACGACTACAGTGTGTAAGATCTTTTTTTGTTTCAGGGGCAACAAACTTTTTCAGTGCATCTCAGTCTAAACGACAGCAAAATCAAAATTCTGGACCAAAGGGAAAATCACCTCAGGATGAAGAAGGTGCGTATTGTTAATTAATTTTTTTTTTTTTTTTGCAGCTTTGATGGTTTTACTACTTATTTATTTTTGTTTGTTTTTGAAACTCAGAAGAGAAGAAGCGGCGCGAGCAGCAGGAGCAGCTGCAGCGCGAGCGCCTGCGGGTCCTCTTCATTATAGCCCTCATCATGAGCCTGCTGAACACCATGAGCGGCAGCGGCGGCAACATCTCCTGGAACGACTTTGTCAACGAGATGCTGGCTAAGGGAGAGGTGTCGCAAGTGCTCGTCGATCCCGAGAGCGACGTGGTGGAGATCCACCTTCACCCGGGGGCAGTTATTTTTGGACGACCTGTGCGTTCTGTGGAGCTACATGCAACAATTCAATATTTGCCTCTGAAATTGAACAAGATAAGCTGTGAACTTCTAACCTCCTGCCCTGTTTTTTTGCTCAGCAGAGGCTGGCACTCATGTACAAGATGCAGGTGGCCAACATTGACAAGTTTGAAGAGAAGCTTAGGGCGGCTGAAGAGGAGCTGAATATTGACGCTAAGGACAGAATACCGGTGTCCTACAAACGCACCGGATTCTTTGGAAAGTAGGAGTCTGACCTTTTCTATAAACAAGCCTGAATGTGCTTCATTAGCAGCCAAAACACTTAAAGAATGTGTCATCCTCACAAACAATAACCATCAAATCTTATGATAGTGATTCTTAAAGTCCAGACATGTTCCATTACATATTCATTGAGTGAATATCTGCCATTAGCTGCGTTTCCATCACAAATGTGCGCAAAACTTTGTGGATATTTTGTTAATGTTGAAAAAACAGTTTCGCAATTGCAGTGTTTCCATTAAGTAAGAAATGCTATTAAAGAGCCTGTGACATGGATATTCTTTAAATACAAAAAGTCAAAGAAAACATCTTTATATTTCAGAAGTTGAAATAATACACACGATTTAACACATTTTGTCCCATAACTTTTGTATTTTCTTTTGAACTTGGCTCAGCCAAAGTGAAAAAGGAAGTGACATCAAAGGGGAACTCTTCAACAAAGAAAACTCTGGTCTTTGTTTATTGAAACAATATTATTTGAACTTTGACTCTTTTTCATCTCTCTGATAGAGCATCAGATTCTTCTCTACAGTCTGTGTTGTTGGCTGTTGTAGCAAGGCTCTGTTCACATGCAGACATTCCCCTTTGACATCACTTCCTGTTCCTTCACAGGCAAATATCTCAACAACTGTTCATCTCAGCGACATGAAATCTCTTTTGCAATATTTTATCAATGTCCTCTTTCTAAAAATGCATTCATATTTGATACAAAAAATTGACGTCACAGGCACTTTAAAGTCACGCGTGAATACGCTTGTTCTCGCGATACGTCGTTACAAACATGGCGGCAATGGATGAAAACAATCATGCTACCACGACACTGGCGATCAACGTTGGCGTCTTATCAAAGCTTTTGAGCGACAAGCCTCTTATACTTGGGAGCGGATACGTATTTGGCGTTTTTGGGAAATTGTAGTCGGTGAGTTTACTACTTTCTTTTCAATTTTGGTGAATTTACTGTTTCTACTTCCTGTTGTCGTCTTTTCGCCAGTAGAAACAGCCGGTTCTTAATCACGTGACTCCCGTGATGCGAAAAAAGTGTTTCCATTGCAGTTTTGCTAAATACACCAATTTCGATACGACCGAAAAACCACCTCATCGTAGCGCAAAACCATTTTGTCGAAAAACGTATTTTTTTTTCTAAATTGACGTGTTTCCGTCGAGCAAATTTATTTTCAAAATTCTAATTTGTGCATTTTCATGGTCAATGGAAACGCACCCAGAGTTAGAGATTAACTAGCGACTCAAAATTGCAAGAAATACACATTTTCCACCACAATCTAACAGATTCTGAGTGACACAGAAGAGGATTAGGGCCACAGAGCAAAAAACATTTTTTGAGTTTAAATTTAGAATTCTGAGATTAAATTCAGAATCGTTCAATTCAACATTAGATTTATTTTGTTTTGCTTGTTTGATTTTTTGTCGCTTTATAAATGCCGTAAATTAATAAATAATAATTATGAGGGAATTCTGAGATTAAAGTCAGAAATTTGAGGAGAAAAACCTCAGAATTATCTTTTTTTCCCTCAGAATTCTAAGAAAAAATTTAGAACTCATGATAACAAATACCTTTTTTTGATTTTTGCTCTGAGGCCCTAATCCTCCTCCGTACAATGAGCTGTGATTGGCCAGTATTTGAAAATCATGGCCTATTTTGTATACACGGCTTGCAAAACTTAATTTTAGTTTGCTGACAATGTTTTGTTGCCCACATCATATTTTTCTCTGTCAGTGTAAAAAATTATACAGCAATAATTTGTGGGATCAAGCTCTTTTTTTCTACACAAAGAAGTCTGTGATCAATAATTGGGAGTTGGAATAAAACAGCAGAAAACCAGTTAACTCTCTTCTAAAAAGGCTTTATTCTGGTCTCTGACTCCAATCAGCTCAGCGGCTGTACGCAGCAGTCAGCAGGCCTCAGAGTAACAAGGCCTTGGGTCTTATCAGGACAGCAACGATAATAACAATCCCTCTCTGGCAGCCAGCATCTGTCACCGGCTGAATCTGAAGGAGAGACTCCAAACTCAACAAATAATGATGAATCCGCTTCTTAAAATGTGTCTGACTTCCTGGTTACACCCCTGGAGGTGGTACCTTTTATGTCGGACGTTGGAACATAACAAACCTCTCTGTTTCAACCATATGGCTGCAATGATCAGAAAGTATTAAAATAAAAGTCTGTGTCTTACATTCAGTTAGTCAGTCAAAAAATTTTAAAGAAACATTTTTAAGACCAGTTGTGATGACATTTCCCTTTTTTTCCATCATTTTGCAGCGCGACCTTTGCTCTGGGCATAGCTGCTCTGGGTTTGGGGGTTCTCTGGTACTTCTTCAGAGCCATAGGGAGGGGCGCCCGAGACGGCTTCAGTGCTTTTGTAAGTAAATGCAGCACAGCGTGTGCTTGTTGTTTCACTTCACCGATCAGACCGGCAGGCGTGCTAACGTCGTCTCCCGACAAAACAGAATCAGCTGAAGATGGCCAAGTTCACCATCGTAGACGGGACGTCCGGGAAAGGTGTGAGGTTTAAAGACGTAGCGGGCATGCATGAGGCTAAGATGGAGGTGAAGGAGTTTGTCGACTATCTGAAGGTAAGAAACCACGCTGAAATATTCTACTGAGCTTTCATTTACTCTGAAGCACATATACATTTATATATATATATATTAGGGGTGCAACAATACATGTACCCGTATCGAACCGTTCAATACAGAGCTTTAGGTTCAATACACACTTGTATCGAACAATACAGATTTTTAACATTTATTTTATCAGTTTTTCTTCTGAAGATGCTCTGTGTTGAAGGATCAGTGAATCTGTGTTCAACTATTCCACTGCTGCATTTTCGAGCACAGATCCACTGAGAAACTTGCTGTTTCAGCAACATTTAATTAAAAAACTGTATTTTTGAGGTTAAACAAATGTTCATACCTAATTTAAATAAATTACAAGTTAAAAAGGGCTTGGTAATTTCTCTTTTTTTTGTATCGAAAAAATATTGAACCGTGAGACTAAAGTATTGAACTGAATCATGAATTTTCAGTATCGTTGCACCTCTAATATTTACAGCACATACATTTTAATGTTTGTATCAATTAAAAAAATGTAAACTATTATTTAGCTAATTGTAGCATCTGTTTTACTAGTGTACGATTTTGAATCTGTTTATATACAGTATGTGTAGCTGCAGTTTTAATTTCTTGTATATGTTTTCATCACTTTAGCTTTAACAAATGTTTTGCTGCTTTAATTTAGCATCTGCTTTTAGCTACAATTTTGCTAATTTTTGCATCTGTTCAAGTGTAAATTTTCAGATCTGTTCAGGTAACTTCAGCTGCAATTTTGTTAAAGTTTTGCATGTTTTAGCCACTGTTCTGCTGCTTGTGTATACACACTGTGTGTTCTGATTAAGCAAAGTTTAAAGTGCCTGTGGCATCATTTTTTGTTATAAATATGAGAACATTTAGGGAAAGATAACATTGATTACATTGCAAAAAATAAAAACCACGCTGCTGAGATGAACAGATGTCGAGATATTTGCATGTGCTGAAACAGGAAGTGATGTCAAAGGGGAATATCTGCATGTGAACAGAGAGCTCTGCTACAATAATTAACAACACAGACTGAAGAGAAGAATCTGATGTTTCTTTAGATTATTTTGAGTCACTAGGTGCGTTTCCATTACAAATGTGCGCAAAATTTTGTCGATATTTAGTTAATCTCGAAAAAACACAGTTTCGCAATTGCAGTGTTTCCATTAAGAAAGAAATGCTACTAGAAACACGCGTATTCTCGCGGTATTCACATGGTGGATGTAAACAATCTAGCATGTTGCTACCACGACACTAGTGATCAGAGGAGACATCGGCGTCTTATCGAGGCTTTCGAGCGACAAGCCCCTTATACTTGGGAGTGGATACATATGTGGCGTTTTTGGGAAATT